>JAPFFP010045043.1:0-11924 GCA_026153255.1 Solanum medicagineum | reverse complement strand
TTTTGGCTTGTTATTACTGTTTACTTTCTTAAAAGCATGTTGAATGTAGAAATCCCTTATGATATTTATAGAAAGCGCATGGATATAGGTTGGTTCTCCGAGCCTAATCGGCAATGGGTGCCAGTCTGCCTTAAATGGGACTTTGGGCATGACACCATGTAATATTGTGTCCCATACTTGTTGCGGTTCTATACCATTTGTTACTAAACTTTGTATCCTTACACCTATGCACAACCTGATTATGCGTGGGTATGCCTTCTGGGCTTATCGGGGCATAATTAGCATACAGGCGTAGTCACTAGAGCCTTACACCCATGTCCAGAACTATACCTCGACTGTATGACAATTGTGATGTAGTTCCATTTGTGTTTGGTTAATTGGATCCATGATACAGTAATTAGTCTTTCTCAATGAGGTTCGCCTGATGCCACAGTCATAGTTGACATTTGACCCTCTAGTTCCATCATTTAATACCATTGCCCGCTGCTTGGGTTCATCCTGTAGGATTTCGTGGCTCTACATATATTCTTCTCTTTTGACCTTGGTTCAGATTTCTAGCATTACATTATTTTACTATATTTGACCTTCCCATATTTACTATATTTTACTCACTAGGTTCATAATGCCTACTGGGTACCTTCCTTCGATGCTCACCCCTACTTTTCTGCATCGACTCGTGTTACTAGTCTAGGTACAAGCCATGGCCGTTGATCTAAGGGATTTGTAGATGCTTCAGGAGACTGTGTTAAGCATTTGCAGTTTCTAGATATTTGTAGTATCCTTCTGTCAGTTGGTCGTGTTCTGTATCCAGACATTGGCCTTGTACATTTATATTGTTGGCTTGTATGTGTAGGGTGTTATTCTGGTTATGCATATACATATTATATATTTGTACTCTGTACAGGTAACTTCTAAGTTTTGTGGTAGGCTGTATCTTTAGCTTTTATTGGTTGTTGCTAGCTATTGTTATGCTTATCTGCTAGGGCAGGTATCGTGGGATTTGGGTTGGTTTTCTTATAGATGGGATCTAACAAGCAACATCATAACCTGAAAGGTTAGACGTGACATTTGACTCTTTCAGACTAGATAGAAGTTACTCTCTAACAAAAATGGTAGTACCACCGCTAAATGAAGATTAATACATGAAAAATGAGTTTAAGCATCTCATCACTATTTTTAAAGCCAATAAAGAGGATTGGCGAAAAGTTATTATCGACTACTTGTGTTATGTGATTCTTTCATAAGATATAAGGAGAAGGATTAACATTTGTTGTTATGCACCTCATTTCCTTTACTATAAGAACACACTATATCGAAGATCATTTTGAGGGAATACTTTTGTGATGTTTGACAGAGGAAAAAGCATTTTATGCTTTACAAGAAGCACATTCAGGAGTATGCAGATCATATCAATCTAAACCAAAGTTCTAGTTTCACATAAATAGAATGAACTATTATTGGCCAACCATGGTAAAAGATTGCTTAGACTATGCCGAGGGTGTGAGGCTTTCAAATTTTGTGCACATTCCATATATCAACCACCCGAAGTATTACATCCAAATATTGCATCTTACACATTTGATGCATGGAGATTGGATGTCATTTGACCGCTGCCAAAATCTTCATGTGAGCACCTATATATCTTGATGCAACATATTATTTCTCAAAATGGCCGAATTTGTTGCTCTAAAGAAGTGAAGGAGGAAAATATTGTCAATTTTATCTGGGTGAATATCATCTATCATTGTGGCATCTCATGCTACATAATAATAAATAATGACCAGCCATTTGATAATAAATTGATGAATAAGATTTGAGATTGCTTTGGCTTCATGTAGCGAAAATCTCTATGTATAAGGGTGCAACCAATGGTCTAGTTGAAGCATTCAATAAGACCCTATGTAACCTACTGAAAAAATTCATCTCCAAGTCCAAATGAGATTGGCACAAAAGAATGGAAGAAGGTTATTTGAATTTAGGGCAACACATCGCACACAGACTCAAGCAACCCCATATTCACTTGCTTCTTGGAGTTGAAGTGGTTCTTCCTGTCAAGCATCAATTAACTTCCTTAAGACTTTGTATACAAGAAGGGCTTTTTGAAAAAGAAAATGTTTGACTATGTCTTGCTTATTTAGAAGCACTTGATGAAAAGAGGATGGAAGCTCAAACAAGTCATGAATATCATCAAGCTCATCTATCTCGTTCTTTCAATAAAAAAGTTCACTTGAGGTGCATTCTAGTTGGAAACCAAGTCTTTGCAGTTAGAAGGCTCATTACCACTTCACATAATGTTGGGAGAAATTTTATCTCAAAGTGTGATGGACCATATGTCCTACAAGAAGTGTATCCAAATGGTACTTACAAGCATATTGATACAGAACGCATGAGGATCAGACCTATTAATGCAAAATTCGTGAAGAGCTACTACCCTTAAAGCAAGATGATGATCCCGAATGCATGAGCATAAACTGCATGTCACACCTAGACCACAAGAATATAAACTGTATAGGGTACCCTAAAAAATGTCCATTAGATTAAACATCTCAAAAGAGGAGGCCTAGACAAAAGTTAGAACACAAAAAATAGTTCTCTAGAACTACGTTACAACTTGATTTTCATGACCCAAAATTGAGTATGATGGCACTTGTTTTACCCACATGTCATCCTAAATAGGTCAGAACAACATAATACAAGGTAATAGGGAAGCTAATACAACATGACGTTAATAATAACAATGTTATAAGGCATAAATCCAATTAAACCATCCCATAACTTATTATCACAAGGTACTAGCCTTTAATGCATCAGAATAAGAAGAAATGATACAAGTTTCAAAAGCCTTCATCTCTCAAATAGAACAAAACTACTAAAATATCCAACAACCTTGAGAGTATGCTAGAACAACAAGCAACTACCTCTCAACTATCAATAACTCGATCCAAAAGGAGAAGAGGAATGTCAACAAAATCCGGGCTCACAAAGTACACACATGTGTAGAAAAACAAGGGTGGATATAAAGGTACCCAATAAGTAGACCTAATCATAGAGAGAGAATAAAGAACTGAACACTCCTTCCATCCCAACCACATACCTTCAGACTACAAAACCTACACGCAGAATACGTTAGTACACATAATATAGATATATAAACAATTACAATTCCATATCACTGTGCCTCAATAGTCAAATCTCCACAATATACAAGGCCAAAGACATTCAACATATGTCACAATCTTTCAATAGTTCAATATAAACAATATTCATGATTTAAGTCGTTCAATACATGTCACAATTAAATAGTCCAATTTCAACAATGTAGAAAGTTTAAGCCATTCAACACATCACACTTCATACATATATCAACTTTCAAGTAAAGACTGAGACGAAGTGAAATGAAATGCTATGAAATACAATAATATGATGCAAATATCAAGAGCTTGTGATGCATGTCTGCCCTATGATACACATCCGTTGATATAATTCGATCGGAACACATAATCCTTTTCTTTTTTCTATTTATTTTTCTTTTGCTGAAACCATTTTCCCTCAGCTTTCCTTTTTCTTTTTCTTTTGTCAGACCATTTCCTTTCGGCATATCATAAGCACATATCATATAGGCATGAGAGTTTGCAAGAGTCAACATTATCCCTACATTCAATAATTATATCAAATCAATATCATTATCATCTAGCTGGATCCATTTCTCTTCTACAACACATAAGCACACATCATGTAGGCATGAGGGCATGCAAAGAGTCAACATTATCCATGAATTCAATAATCAAGCCAAATCAATCTTATTATCATCTAGCCAGAACCATTTTCCTTTGACTTTTCATAATCAATTGAGCATCAAATAAGTATATGTCTCATAACACAATAATCACTCCGACAAGTATAAGAATAAGCAAGATGTCCACATTTGTCATTTATTCATTAATCAAGAATCATTCTCATTGTTCTTTCAATACTTGTGTCATCACCAACACATACATAATATTCACATCATATCATAACTCAAGTCTTTCAATAATCGAATCATCATCATAACTGGATCAAGTTGTCGTTTCTTAGATAGAATTCCATATAGGACTATTAATTATTTAGTCCGTATTTTACAACACTTAGTTCAACAAATTCAACAATGTCTCAAGTATGCATTTAGCTTAACATTTCATATAAAGTACTTCATTGGAATATTCCATGTACATGAATCAAAGTTCAATAAGTAGAACAACATAAATACTTTTACATTCTCATCATTTGGCACTATAAGCCCAATTCGAAATGCTAACTCATAAGTATTAATCAACCACAATTACCCAATCATATCCACTACAATAATTCACTAATCCACAAATTTACATTGAAAGAAAATACTAAGTTCAATTAAATTATACAAGGTTTAGAATCCACTTGCCTCAAATTGGACTATCAATTACTCCAGTGATAAAGTTTTCTACTCTCGAATTGAATCTGAAGCACCACAATCTACTCACATAAATTCACAATCTCAATACGAATATAACAACACAAAAATTAAGTAATTTGTGAAAAATGGAAAAATCATCAAAAAATTTATTATTAGAAATCAAAGTTAAAATCTAGGAATTTTTAGATGAAAGTGTTTGTCTCATGATTAGGAACCACCAACTAACACATTTGAAAACAGAGTTGAAATGAGCTCACAATAATCAATTTCATGAAAATCCACAATTTTCTCAATTGGATCTTCCAAATTTGATATTAAAATCAAGGGATAATTAATGGTTAATAATAGTGGAAAGTACCTTTTTCATTGAAAATCCTTCAAATAATTAATCAAAAGACGTCCAAGTCGAGCTCTCAAAGTTTGAAAATGGAGAAAATTTTCACAAATGAGTAAACATTGGTCTAAAACCCCTTTCTGATTTCTCTATAGCAACAAAAGTGCACTTGACAGCAAGCCTTGCTATAGAGAAGTTAAGGTCGCTATAGCCGCTACGCCTTCGCTATTGCGAGGCTTGCACCAGATCACAGCAAAACCATTCCAAACAATTTCAAGATTCGAAATCAACCCTTAGGATTCATTTAAAACCTCATATAAACAAATCATATATGAAACCCACTAAACTCGACATTCTAGACTCAACGAAATCGTCAAAAATTGAACTCGAGACCTCCTTGACCGGGAACAAAATTAAGCGCCTTAAATCAAACTTAGGCGACTTGAAACATCAAGATGACGCCATGACACTTAGAAATTAAGGCATAGCTAATTTTAGCAATAAAATCACCTCCCAAGACTATTGGAACAATTAAAAAATAATTCGAGCACTAGAACTTAAACTGTTAACCAAAGTCAACCCAAACTCAAAACTTTAACTCAATTTTCAACTCTGGACCTAAATCCACATAACAACTCCAAATCTAATTTTGAAAAGACTCCAAGATGAATTTTTCATATTCTAGAAGTGATAGAGTCAGCAAAATCTAGTCCCGAGGCTCGAATCTTCGAATGATCAAAATATTGAAATTAAACAATTCAAACCTCAAAAAATCCAACCTTTGAAAAAAAAATCAACTTTCACAAAATTTTTGGAAACCAACTTTCAAAATCAATTAAACATTACTCATGACCTCTAACGAGAGGGATAAAATGGTACTTTCACAAATAAAAGTGTAAAAAAAAACCTTTAGGGTCATTACATCATCTAACTAAAATCCATGTTCACCCTCGAACATAAAGCAAGGAACGTACCTGAAGCCTCAAAAAGAAAAGGGTAGCAAGTATGCATATCAAAACCAGTCTATCAAGTAGCCTCTCCCTCAAGCAGTTGTCGCCACTAAACCTTTGCCGAAGTTATCTCCTTGGTCCTCAACTTCTGGACTTATTTATCTAGAATAGCCACCGGCTTCTTCTTATAAGTAAAATTTGAACCCAATTGTATCAAATCACAAGATATCACATGAGATTTATCTAGAGTATATCATTGTAGCATAGAGATCTGGAACAATGAATGCACAACAGATAAACTAGGTAGCAAGACAGGCTTGTAGGCTAGCTCACCCGCTCTCTGTATAATCTTAAAAGGGCCAATAAATCTAGGGTTGAGCTTACCCTTCTTCCAAAATGTCATGACACCCTTCATGGGAATGATCTTTAACTAAACCCGGTCACCCTCCATGAACTCCAAGGGTCAAACATGGTTCTCGATATAACTTTTCTAACGACTTTGGGTTGTCAAAAATTGACTCTAAATCAGGTGAACCTAATCTATAGCATCTCTATGCAAGTCTGTGTCATCGATATCCACTGTAATAAAATCAAACCAACCTATGGTTAATCTATATCTTCGACCATACAAGGCCTCAAAAGAACCATCTGGATGCTAGAATGATAATTGTTGTTGTAAGAAAACTTAATCAAGGGCAAATATTGATCCCACCTGGCATTGGAGTCAATAACGCATGCCTAAAGCATATCCTGTAGAACTTGAATAGTCCTCTTAGACTACCCATCTGTCTGAGGATGAAATAGTGTACTCAAGTCTAACCTGGTTCCCAAACCATGCTGTAGGGACTTCTAGAAGTGGAAAGTAAATGGAGAACCTTAGTCAGACACTATCGAAACTGGTACACCATAAAGTCTCATAATATAACTGATGTATAACCAAGGTAACCTCTCTGCCGTAAACCTGACCTTAACCAAAATAAAGTGCACAAACTTGGTCAAGATCCATAATAACCCAAATAAAGTCATATTGGCCTGTAGTAATGGATAAACTAACTAAAAAATCCATCGTGAACGGCTCCCATTTCTAAACAGGAATGGGTATCCTCTACAACTCGCCCCCTGGCCTCTGATGCTCACACTTGACCTTTTGGTAGGTCAAACATTTTGACATAAAATTAACTATGTCCATCATGCCACACCACTAGTAATTGTGGCTCGAATCATAGTATATCTTCGCTGCTCCTGGGTAAATGGAATATCTTGCATAATGAGCCTCCTCAAGTATCAACCTGATCAAGCCAATAACCTTAGGCTCTCAAATCTGAATCCCAATCCCCAAAGACTCTATTGGCATCATGTACGACCTCCACAGCCTTACCCCTAGTCACCCTATCTCAAATGAGACACTGCTTCTCATCCTTGAACTTTCGCTGATAGATCTTGTCCATTAAAGATGATCAGGCCTCTAGAACTTGTCCATTAAAGATGATTAGAACTCTAAGAATGCAAGCACACTACCATTATGAGAAAGCTATAATCTCACCAACCCATTGGCCAATCTCTGAACATCTCTAGCCAAGGGTCACCATCTACCTAGATGGCTGCTAGGCTGCCCATACTAGACATCTTCCTACGCAATGCCTCAACCACTACATTGGCCTTTCCCGGATAGTATAGAATACTCAATTTATAATCTTTAAGAAGCTCAATATATCTCCTTTACCTCAAATTCGAGTTCTAGTTGAAAATGTACTATAAAATACGATGATCAACAAATATCTCACAATGAACACCATACAAATAGTGATGCCTCAACTTCAAAACAAATACAACAGTCGACAACTCTAGATCATGGGTTTGATAGTTCTTCTCATGAGTCTTCAATTGTATTGAGGTACACGCAAACACTTTTCACCTATGCATCAACACACCTCCTAATCCAACACTAGATGCATCATTATACATGATGAAAACAACACCCTCCTCTAGCAAGGTCAAGATAGGCATAGTACTCACTAAGTCCTTAAGCTTTTGAAAGCTCTCATCACAGTCATCTGACCAAATGAATGCTACATTCTTCTGAGTGAGTCTAGTCAATAGCACTGCTACAATAGAAAAACCATGCGTAAAGTGCTGACAATACCTGGCGAAACTTATAATGTTACAGATCTCTATGACTGAAGTAGGTCTAGTCCACCCTCTAACAGTCTCAACCTTCGTCGGATCAACTTTAACCCCCCCTCCCCACCCGGATACCACATGCCTTAGCAATACTATCGAACTGAGCTAAAACTCAAACTTGGACAACATAACATACAACCTTTCCTCCCTGAACCTCCAAAGCACAATTCTCAAATGTCTAACATAATCGGTCTCGATCTTAGAATAGACCAAGATATTATCAATAAATCTAATCACAAAAGGATTAAAATAAGGCCAAAGTACTCCATTCTTCAACTCCAAAAATGTGTGAGGTGCATTAGTCAACCCAAATGACATGACAAGAACTCATTTTGAAGGTAATCGTAGAAATATCGAATGGTCTAATCCTCATCTGGTGATACCCGGACCTCAAATCAATCTTAAAGAACACTTGCACCTTAAAACTTGTCAAACAAATCATCAATCGTGAGAAGAGGGTACTTGTTCTAGACAGCCACCTTGTTCAACTATTTGTAGTCAATATACATTCTTATCGACCCATCCTTCTTCATCAGAAACAAGACAACACCCTATCTAATAAATCCTAAAGTTGTTCCTTCAATGCAGCAGGAGCGATACGATGCAGAGGAATAGAATTAGGCTTGGTGATCAACTCCACATTATTGGACAAAATCAATGATTCTGTTAGGATGGACTCCTAGAGATTGGTAGGAACCATATTTTTAAATTTGTGAACAATAGGGATAGACTCCATAGAAGGCGAATTGACACTGGTATTGCGAATAAAGGCCAAGTGGGATAAATAACTCCTATCAATCAATCTCTAGGCCATAATATAAGAAATAATCTTACTAGAATAAGAGCCATATGAACCTTTCCACACAACTCTCTGTCCACCAGGCACAACTAAGGTAACTACCTTGGCAAAACAATCAAGAATAGCATGATACAGAGATAGTCAATCCATAGACAAAATAACAATAAAATCTACCATATAAAGAATAATCATGTCCCACCTAAGTATCATAACCCATCAAAGACACAAGACAGGATCAGTACACCTGATCCACCAGTAATGGCTCCCCTACTAGGGTAGAAACATGCAAAGGCCAAGCGTAGGATCACATAATAAATCAAACTCAATAGAGAAGTATATGGACACGTATGAATATGTAGATCCACGATCAAACAACACAGACGTAGGCCAATGAAAAATCTAGAGAATACCTGTAATAACCATATCTAAGGCTTCTACCTTAGGTCTACCCAGAAAAGCATAACAGTGAGCGCCACGTCCTCCACCTAACTAAATCATTTTATCATCAACACACCTACTAGGATAATGACCACCTCTACCTAAGTAGGCTTTACCATGTGCCCTGACTACTTGTGCTTGACCTCTAACTAAAGGTGTTGAATCTCTAACATGTGTCGATGAATAGATATGGTATGGCTCTGAATGAGTCTAAAAAAGGCACTATATGATAATGAGGCCATAATCTCCACCAACCATACCAAGACTGGGAGTGGGTTGATAATGTCAAAAATTAGGAGGAATGTTGTAGCCATCTTGACTTGTAGACCTCTGACCATTAAATGAACCAGAACCACCCTCTGTGGCTAGCAATGAAGCATGCACCGAACCCTAATGTTTTGATGTACTGCCACCTTGATAAAACCTCCTATCTCTTAAATAAGTGCAAGAATAATGATCAAAAGTTTGGGCCCTCTTGAGACCTTTTAACTCCTCTTGAACCATCAACTCCGCCTCTTTAGCGATGCTCATAAATTCTAAAAGGAGGCTCTCTCGTGAGCTGACCTAAATATATAAGATTTGATGGAGAAAACCAAGCCCCTCACAAATCTATGGACTCTATCCACCTCAGTAGGAATCAAAGATATTGCATAGAGTCACAATTGACAAAACTAGACCTCATACTCTACAACGGTCGTACCACCTTGAGTCAAACACTTAAATCTTATCTTGTTCTTGTCTCGAATGCTCCAAAGAATAAATCAGTCCTGAAATGCATCTGAGAATACACCCTACTCTACCAAAGGGGACCAACTAGTCTAGACCTCATATATGTCCTTCACAACTCTCTAGTATTGCCTTTTTGAGCTGAAAAGAAACAAATCTAACACCCTGAGGATTAATTAGCCCAATGGCCTCCAACATCCCATGGCATAAAGTAAAGAAATCATAAGCATCCTTGCCTTTACCACCCTTATACTAGGGTGGTTTCATCTTTTAAAACCGCTGATAGCTCTGTTGATTATCAACAGCAAGTAAGGGCTCAAGAGTATTCTATATCGGCATAGGAATCCGAGATTCCCCAAACATTCTCATCTTTCATGCCCCGGGCCTGGAGCCTAGGTGTGACATAGCGAATGGGAAATCGAGATTCCCCAAACAAGTCTCATAGCATCCACATACACACCATTGGTTTGGAAGCGCATAGTAAGACAATAAACACTAAGTTTTAAGGGACGGTAAAGTATGAATCACGCTATGGAAATGACATAGGGATAGGGATTTGCATGGATTCCAATAACACATAGCATATAAGAACTAAGCGGCGAGTAAGTATGACTCACGCTATAGGGATTGAAGGTGTTTAGGAAATTTCTCATTTCCAAATCTCATCATATCATCAACATCAAGAAATAGCCATAACCATAATATCCATAGCAAGTAGTATAATATAACACAAGCCCATATAAAGAGTTTACATGATGTCCAACAATGCCTCTAAGTCATAGATTAGAACGGGGGCTAAGACATATCCTGGACTCACCCTCAAAGTAAATACAAACATGAAAATAACATAATAAGTAGATAGAAGGTAGTTTATCCTTGAATGATAGGACTCACCACAAGCAACTCTCATAATCCAAGCTAACCGTCAAGAGGTGGATGAAGATACTTTCTGGTCCCTACATGGTTAGATCATGTAAGCAAAGAGTATGCATTAGTACATTTGAATGTACTAACTATGCAGACATGCAATGCATATAAACTCATTAAACCTGCATTAATGTAAGTTGACAAGGGCACACATATAGAAAGAAGTATATATATAAGAAAGAGTAACATATCAATAAGCCATGAAATCCATGTTGGATGAAATGCCATAATACTTTCAACATAGTGGGGATGTGACCTCAACCGATATATAAGATACTAAGCGAACTATCACTTGAAATTTCTAATCTACACCTTCATCAAAGAAAGGGTGGTCTACTTTCCAAAGGAACTTCATACTTCTCCTTACGGGTCTCTTATTTCCACGAAGTAACCTAACCTTATAGGACCCCCATTTCAGTAAAGATTTTCATCTTCATACCATAATCATCCACAAAGAAGCATAACATGAACTTACATTTGGCACATATTTTATGGGACTAGGTGCTTGGACCCAAGGAGATATTTCGCCCCCCCCCAACACACAGAGGTCCACTTGGTGCTAAGTTATCATGCCATGAGAATACATATACATATACATGCTTGGAAATAAGACATAAGACTTTCAAATCACATTCATGCATAATTAGCCTTAAAATCCAAACATTCTTCATAATCATGCATACTTTGGCTAAATAGCCAAATTATACTTCATATCATACTTTCATGCATAGAAATAGCTCATTCATAATTGTATATGTTGGTGTAAACATCCATAATTGCTCAAAGATCCATATCATACACATTATGTGATCACATGTCATGTTATAACCATACTTTCCTAAAATCATAATCTTAAACATAATTGGGTCTTAACCTACATAATAAAAAACAATGTTCATGTGTGCGTATGCCATGAATGATGAGATAATAGCATGGGCAATAGAGGTTCATATTTAAAATAACATTATCGGATGAAATCAAAGTAAATCTATGAAGAAATCCTCAATTAAAGCATATTAGGAATTATCCATGCATAGATTCAACATTTAATGGGACATGCATATTCAAACCTTCATAATATCAATGCAATTCAACATAATAGGACTTAAATCACTTCAAAAACATCAATTACAT
>JAPFFP010045042.1:0-11924 GCA_026153255.1 Solanum medicagineum | reverse complement strand
TTCTATATGGTTTTTGGACTTTATTATGAAGATAACTTGATGTTCTTAACATGGTTTAAGTTATAGATATTGCTAGTGTGGTTTCTTCATGTAAAACAAGAAGTATATGCTATTATGTTATGCTGGAAATTCTGGACAGCATGTGTTCTAAGTATTGTTGTGAACATTTCTTGTTGTTCAAGAGGATTTTCTCCTAATTGGTTGGATGAAATATGAAGTAATACTTATGTTCTAACAATATATAGGTTGTTAGTCATGTAACTAAGCTGTTGCACCACTTTTACAGTCCACAAAGATGAGTTGTTTCACAACGTCATAATTTCACTCTTAAAAGAAACTTGGGAGCTGAAAATTGTATTATGTTGTTCCACGACTTTCACCTATTTTGGGACTATTTTTGGACTAGTTTAAGACTGGTTTTATGTGTAAAAATATTGGATACAAATTTGGCAAAGTTAAAGCATGTTTGGGAATTGTTGACGTTGAAGTGTTGTGAAAGGATGTAACATTATGCCGCTTGTTTGTATGTTGTGAAGAATTATTATGTGTGGTCCTGTGTAGGCTGTTTTAGGACTGTTACAGAAAATAAGATATACATGACATGTACCTAAGAATGGTTGTTAGAAAATACGTTTATAAGTGTAAAGGTTGAAGAATCGTCTTTGCGTCGTTAGTTGAAAGTTTGTTGTCCCGGTGATCATTTTTATGATATTGGACTGCCTAGAAGTGTTGTGTTGATGCTTATACTAGTCTTATTGATTAATATACTGTAGCTAAATATTTGAGGGAAACCACAACCACTCCAAGGTAGTGACGAGGTTATACAACGAGGTATGTAAAGCTACTTGATTTCGTATCACTTGGCATGAAACATAGATCCTTCAGTAAGCAAAGGCATTTATCTACTCCAACATGACAAATCAGCCATACCTCCAATATATCACATGTTCATATGCTTCTATATATGTAGTTGCCTTCAAATCCACATACATACATGGATACCAATTACATGAGTTCTTGTTGCCAATAAAGTTCATGATTTGTTTCATTTCATACGCATCTGATTGTTTATGTAACATACCCTCCTCATTGCCATAGTATCTTGTGCAATTATTTACATGTCACCTGCTGCATAATACAACCTTACATCTCCAATATTATGACCACCATAAGAATAATCTCAAAGGTAATTGAAAGATAAAGTATACAGTTTTTGATAGGTGGTAGCCCGAGGGGTGGAAGCATCACCTAGCCAGGGACGATCCTGTCACGGGTGGTAGCCCGAGGGGTTAAGGAAGAACCTAGCCAGGGACGATCGTGATACAAGTTACCACTGATCAGTTGGTCATTTACAGTACATGATATACACAGATTATACGGTAAAGGTAAAGCAATATAAAGAACATAAAGTATACGATCCCAAAGTGTATTTAAAGGTGGTCCCTTATTCTACACTAGTGCATGGTTTCATTTGAGTTGTTATTTCATACACAATATTTACTTCCTTACATATTCAGTACATTATCTCGTACTGAGTCCCTTGCGGGGGACCTGCATTTCATGCTGCAGGTACAGGTGCTAGTAGATCTCCCCAGTAGAGTACAGGACATTCAGCTGTCATTACCAAGCTCCATGTTGCTTTGGAGCTTTGTGTGTGTTTAGAGTTTATATGTTTACATTATATAGTTAATTTAGACGGGGCCTATCCCGAGTATTTATGGATACTTTCTCTCGGCTAGAGGCTTTGTAGACTACGTAAATTAAAGTATGGTCATGTCTCGTACATTAGACACCGTGGCCCCAATGGCCTAGCTATACTCATCTCCTTTTAGATTGTTATTACCATTTATCTTCTTAGAAGCATGCCAAACATAGAAAATTCCTTAAAATATGTATACAAAGAACATAGATATAGGTTGGTTCTCCCAAGCCTTATCGGCAACGGGTGCCAGTCCGCCTTAACGGGACTTTGGGGCAGGACACTAATGCTTGTTATGGTTGTAGGGAGATGAGTCATAAGGTTATAGATTGCCTGCGCTAACGGAATAAGAGTAAAGGAGGTGATGAGGGTGTAGTAAAGCATAGCTGTCAAAAGTGTAGGAAAGGCCATGGTGGGCCATGTTTGAAGAGATCTAATTCTTGCTTTGGTTGTGGCGGATTTGGGCACAAAGTTAGTGGATGTCCTTATGCCCATACAAAAGGTAGATGTGAAGGTCATCAACTTGTTGCCCCATGGCACATTAAATTTTATGCTCTTCAAGGGAGGCAATGAGGGGATGAGGCGCCCGATGTTTCTACTGGTATGTTGAAATTTCCTTTGACTTTGATGTATATGCATTGATGGGCCCGGGTGCCACTATCTCTTTCATTATTCATTTCTTGTTGCTAGTGGGCTTTAAGTGTGCCTCGAGTTGTTGTGTGAACATTTGGAGTCGACCTCTTTGTTGAGTCTATTGTTGTTAGAAACTTTATATGTATTGTTTCGTGTTCATATTGCATTAGGTCTTGCCTTGTGACTTGTTAGGTTTGATAGGTGGATTTTGATGCCATACTTGGGATGGATTAGTTGCATAGATGTTGTGTCTCCTTTGATTATAGGGCCCGTAGAGTTAGATTCCACTTCCTTAATAAACCTGTCCTCGAGTTGGGGCTTATAAGGTGGATGTGAAGGGGTAAGTCTGCTTCTTGTATTAAGGTACAATTGATCTTTAAGGGTTACATTTACCATCTTGTAAGAGTTAGGGGTGTTAAACCTAAGTTATTTCTATTTAGTTGTTTTGGTGATCAATGAGTTAGTGAATGTCCTTTCTGATATTTTGAATTTGGGGCGATGTCTTTTGGTTTGACTTATGCACCATTTATGTTTATAGATCTCACGAATAGGGTCTTTAATCCCTGCCTTGTTATGTTTGTGGCCTTTGGTGATGAAGTATTGATTTATTTGGTGCTTGTGAACCATTTGGAGGTAGTGTTGCACATCTTGGGGAAAGAGAAGTTGTATGCTAAGTATGAGAAGTGTGAATTTTTGTTGAAAGGGTTACCTTTCTAGGTAATGTGGTGCCGGGAGATGGTATTAAGGTGGATCCTAAGGAGACGGATGTGATTAGAAATTGGCCTAGATCTTTGACCCCCTCAGACATTAGAAGTTTCTTAGGGATCGTGGGTTACTATCGGAAGGGTTGTTTTGTATTGTGATGACTCACGAATTGGTTTGGGTTGTGCTTTGATGCGGAATGGTACGGTGATAGCCTATGCTTTTAGACCACTTAAGATGCATGAGAAGGATTATCCTATCTATGACCTTGAAATGGCCGCCGTGGTATTTGCTTTAAGAATTTTCCATCATTATTTGCATAGGGTGCATGTTGAAGTGGTAACCGATCACAAGAGTCTCCAATATGTGTTCACCTAGAGGAACTTATCTTTTGACAAAGAAGGTTGTTAGAACTTCTTAAGCATTATGATATGAGTGTGCATTATAATCCTGGTAAGACTAATGTTGTGGTCGGTGCTTTGAGTAGGTGTTCATGGGTAGCCTAGTTCATATTGATGGTGGTAGAAAAGGGGTGACTAGGGAGGTCCACCCGTTTGCTAAATTGAGCGTTAGGTAGAAAGAGGTTGACTATGGTAGTATTATGGTCGTTAGTGGTTCAAAAATCTTCCTTGGTTGATGAGGTAGAAGCAAAGCAAGATCTTGATCCCTCCTTGTTAGAATTGAAGGCTTCAATGAGCGTTGGCAAGGTGAAGGTTTTCTTCCAAGGGGGAGATGGTGGCCTTAGGTACCAAGGTAGGTTGTGTGTGCCTAGTGTTGATGACTTGATAAAGAGGGTTCCTGATGAGACTAATAGCAGCTACCACTCTAGCATTAGTACATCTCCTTTTTGAGACAATGTATGGTAGACATTGTATGTCTTCGGTTAGGTGGTTTGAAGTGGGAGAAATGGCTTTGTTGGGTCCAGATTTGGTTGTGGAGGCTATGGAGAAGTTGAAATTTATTAGGGAAAGGTAGAAGCAGCCCAAAGTCGACAATAGTCCTATGCCGAGGTGATGAGAAAGGATCTTGAATTTAAAGTTGGTGATTGGGTCTATTCAAAGGTTTAACCCATGAAGAGCATGGTCCGGTTCGGCAAGAGAGGAAATTGAGTTTAAGGTTAGTGATTCCTTATAGAGTGTTTAGGAGGATTGGTAAGGCTGCATACGAATTGGAAATGCCTATGGATATGGATATGGTTCATCCGGTTCTTCATGCATATAGGTTGAGGAGATGTGTAGGTGATTCAAGTGTTATAGGACACTTTGAGGTTGTGGATTTTGTGGAGGATGAGTTCACTTATGAGAAGGTACGATGGAGAAGTTGGGCGGATATGAGTAAAGGTTGATTTATAAGTGTGTAGTGTTCATTAAGGCCCTTTGGGAGAATCGTCAATTTGGAAGTGTCATTCGGGGAGCCGGAGCAGGCATGGAAAAGAAATATCTTGTCACGACCCATGCCTAGGGCCTATACGTGACATGATGAATGGGGAACCCGAAGGAACCCCAAACAAGCCTCTTAACTTATCATAATACTTCATTGGTCACGGAAGCATATAAAAGACATAAAGAGTAAGAAATAGGGGCGAAGGGACTAAGGAAAAAGCTTCTTAATATCATAATCAAGAGAGGAGAGTCAAACTCATATCATAGATACATAATATGTCCAAAAAACACCTCTAATACTTAGAAAAGAGTGAGGGCCAAGACAAACTAACTAGGCTCACCCTCATTGTCAAAAGAGAAAATAAACAGGAGTATCTCAATACATAATAAGAGAAACATAGACTAATATTCCTGAAATGGAGGGCCCCCAACTAGCTTGAATAGTACCGAACTAGCCATGTATAGGAGGAGGATGATCAACTTGGGCTCTAGTTCCTACATAGTGATATCATGTAGGCAAGAGTATGCATTAGTACGTTTGAATGTACTAAGTATGTAGGATGCAATGCAACATGAGATAGGCCTCATGATCAAAATGCATAACAATAGGCAATAGGTAATAATATAACATGGCATGTATGTTCAATGCATAAGTAAAACATACTCAAGTGACACACACTCATATCGGATATCATATGTGTAGAAGAGACCAAGCTAGCTTTCCAAAGTAAGAATCCCTTGGCAAGTTGGTGATGATGCCACCCCTATCACGTAGGTGGTGAGGTACAAACCTCTCACAATGTTGATGAGTACAAACCCCCATCTAGGTTGATGATTATGCCACCCCATCACCCTGGTGGTGAGGTACAAATCCCTCACTAGGTTGATGAGTACAAATCTCCATCTAGGTTATACAGGCTCTTGGTCCCCCCGGATTTGGCATGATCTAATGCAACATTTTCTATAGAATTCATCAAATAAAAAATCTCATTTCATTATCATAACATCATTCATATCATATCGCATGCTTTGAACCTTCAATTCCTTATGAAACCCAAGCCGGACATTTTATCAAACACTTGGTGGGTGTGTAATACAAAACCATGCAATTCAAGAGTGTCATCATGCAAGAAAAATCCATTGTAAAACAATCATTCAATACCTTGCTACATCCTCAAGCAATATACATCAAAACCCCTCATCAATTTTATAATAGATCCAAGATTTATAGCTCAAAATATAGCAAAACAGTCATAGCTTTACATAGCTTTAAAATAGTTCATTGACATATTCATACTAGTAAACCCATTAGCAAAATCAACTTTAGATCATGCAAATTGAGTAAAAAGGAGATTAGTGCACCATTGGTGAAGGACCCAATGTCTAAAACCTAATTACCTTAGCTTTAAGGAAGCTCTTGACGAAGATTGAAAATGGAGGATTGAAGCCTGAAGGAAATCCTTAATTCCGGATGATGGTTTTTGTGAATTGAATTTGGGAGTGCAAAATATAGCTAAGTGTTTAACTGAGTACTGGGGATAGTTTAGGATGATATGAGGGTGAAATATGGCTAAGTATAGGTAAAAAAAAACATGTTTGGGAACACTTAGGTCCGAGACCCAAAAGACTTGGACCGAGACAAAAATCACTGACAACAAAATACACAGGTCCTTATCTGGTCCGTGACGTGAACCTGTTGCGGAGGTAAAATTAATACATGTCCGCGACAGCTGCGCGTCGCGGCACTATTGCGGATCGATTATGGATGAGAAAATTATAAAAAATGAAATTGCTGATTGTTCGCTCTTAAGTTGGGGTTAGACCCTCCTCCCCCTAATTTTGATGTCTTGAATAAAAATATGAAGTCAGATTTTCGGTTTCGAGCACGGATTTTGAGATATGTGTAATTTAAAATTTTGGGCATTTCGAGGCATATTTTTGGGCATTTTTCGGGATCGTTTCAATATCTTCCCCTTGGGAACATTCATCCCGAATTAAAAAGAGACGTATATGACAAGAGTGATCATAAAAAAATCATCCCCAACAAGAATGCAACATTACATTTACGACACCATTTTCAAAATCTCATCGTAAGTTTATAGGCATCACAAATTTGCCAACGTGAACATGAATGCACATGAATGACATAAGGGCTGAAATATAAGACTTGAAATCACATAGCGGACTTAGAATTAGTACCTTAGGATTGAGTGGAGTAGAAAATATAAGGATACCAATTTTGCATATCCGCTTCGCCCTCCCAAGTTGCACTTTTGATTTGTTGGTTCCTCCAGAGGACCTTAACGGACGCCACCTTCTTGTTCCTCAATCTCTTCACTTTCCTATCAAAAATCTGAACTGGAACCTCATCATAAGCCATCTTAAACAACTCCCATAACATCAACAGGCACAATAACATTACTATCACAGACACATTTTCTCAGCATAGAGACATAGAACATCAGATGAACCAAATTCATTTCACTAGGCAACATCAACTCATAAGCTACCTTCCCAACCCTCCTTATCACCTAATAAGGACCAACTTATCATGGACTCAACTTTCCCTTTTTACCAAAAAAGGAGCACACATTTCATTGGAGAAACTTTTAAATAGACCCAATCACCCACTTTGAATTCAAGGTCTCTTCTTCTCACATCGGTAGAGGATTTTTGACGACTTTGGGATATGTTCAACCTTTACCTAATCATCCTTAACTTCTGAAGAGCCTCCATAACCAGATCCAGTCCTAATAATGCCACCTCTCCAACCTCAAACCAACCAACCAGTGATCTACAACATCTCCCACAAAGAGCCTCAAAAGGAGCCATACCGATGCTAGAGTGATAGCTATTGTTGTATGCAAGCTCAATCAAAGGAAGATGGTAATCCCAACTACCCTTAATCTCCAAAGACACAAGCCCTAAGCATATTGTCTAGTGTTTGAATGGTTCTTTCAGCTTGGCCATCCGTTTGAGGGTGGAAGACCGTGCTAAGGTGAACTTTTATACCAAGACCCTTTCAAAAAGACCTCCTAAAGTTTGAAGTGAATTGTTCACCATGATATATGACGGACAAACGAACCCATGTAACTTCACTAAGTCATGTATGTACAACCTTGCATACTCTTTAGCCCCATAGGTAATCTTAACCGGTAGAAAGTGAGCCGATTTTTTCATCCTATAAACCACATCCCAAATGGAAACAAAACCTCTCCTAGTATTGGGCAACCCAACTGCAAAATCCATATTAATCACCTCCCACTTCCAAGTAGGAATTCTATGCCTTGGGTTACGCTGCGCAACCTTTGATGTTCGACTTTGACTTGTTGACAACAATGGAAATCGGAAACGAGTTTGGCAATGTACCACTTCATGCCTCCCCACTAATAAACATCCCTCAAATATATATACATTTTGGTGGAATCAGGGTGGATAGAATAAGTAGAATTATAGGCCTCATCAAGGATTTTCTCCCTCAAACCATCAACACAAGGCATACTCAACCTACCATGGAACCTAAGGGCACCACCTCTCCCTTCGGTGAAATCCTCTACTTTTCCCTCTTTCACCAGGACCTTTAATTCAAGAAAGGAGAAATCAAGATCTTGTTTTTCTATCACCTCTTCAATCAATAAAGATTTAGATCATCAACAACAATACCATCATTCCCAACCTCTTCCAATATAAACCCCAATCTAGCCAATTGATGCACTTCCCTAGCCATCTCCTTACCACTACCATCAACATGAGCTAGGCTACCCATGGACACCCGACTAATAGTATTCGCCACAACATTTGTCTTACCGGGATGGTAGTGCATACTCATGTCATAGTATTTAAGAAGTTCTAACCATCTCGTTTGCCTCAGGTTGAGATCTTTTTGAGTGAAGACATATTGGAGGCTCTTATGATCGATGAACACATCAACATGCAACCCATACAAGTAGTGATGCCAAATCTTTAATGCAAACACAAAGGCGACTAACTCTAGATCATGGGTAGTGTAGTTCCTTTCATGTTTGAGTTGCCTAGAAGCATAAGCTATGAGCTTACCATTTAGCATCAGCACACAACCCTAACCAACTTGGGAAGCATCACAATACACCACAATTCCCTCAATCCCAGATGGTAGTGACAATATAGGGGCGGACACAAGCTTGTCCTTCAATGTTTGGAAGCTCCTCTCACATTTACCGGACCGCACTAACTTAACCTTCTTTTTTGTTAATTTTGTTTCCATTCAAAAACCTTCTATAATAACCTGCTAGGCCCAAGAAGTTCCTAATATCTGACGGGGTCAATGGTCTAGGCCAATTTCTAATCACATTGGTTTTCTTAGGATCCACCTTAATACCATCTCCCAACACCACATGACCCAAGAGTGCAACCTCCTTCAACAAAAATTCACACTTTTTACACTTGGCATACAATTTCTCCTTCCTCAATCTTTGCAATACAACCTCAAATTTCCCCATATGCTCCTCCCTACTACGTGAATAGATCAAAATATTATCAATGAAGACCACAAAAAAGGAATCAAGGTAGGGTTTGAAGACCCTATTAATTAGGTCCATGAAGATGGCCGGTGCATTGGTCACCCAAAATACATCATCACAAACTCATAATGCCCATTTCTAGTTTGGAAGCCCATCTTGGGAATATCACACTCCCTCACCTTCACTTGATGATACCCGGACCGAAGATCAATCTCAGAGAAAAAGCTAGCCCCTCACAATTGATCAAAGAAATCATCAATTCTTGGAAGAGGATATCTATTCTTTATAGTAACCCTATTGAGTTATCGGTAGTCAATGCACATTCTAAGGGACCCATCCTTCTTCTTCACAAATAATGTCAGAGCACCCCAAGGTGATTGGCTAGGTCTAATAAATTCCTTCTCCAACAAATCTTCAATTGTTCATTTAACTCCTTCAACTCCACCTAGGCCATAAGGTAAGGGGAAATATAAATGGGTTGACTATTTGGAAGGAGATCTATGCCAAAATCTATCTCCCTTTCGAGAAAGACACCATCAAGGTCATTTGGGAAGATATCAGGAAACTCATTTACAACAGGAACCGACTCTATAGAAGACTTTGGACTACACATCCTAAACCCTCACAAGTTGATACAAGCACCCTTTAGATATCAACTTAGAGGCTTTAACGCAAGAGATGAATCTACCCTTGACCACCACGTCTTGACTTTCACACTCAAGGAAAGGTTCATTTTCAAAATTGGAACTTGACCCTATGGGTTCTAAAATCAATGAAAGCATAGTAGACATGCAACCAATCCATCCCAAGAATGATATCAAAATCTACCATGTCTAATTCAACAAGATCACAAGGCAATAACTTATGCAAAATGCAAATAGGATAACTTCTATAAACTTTCCTGGCAACACTAGATGCACTAATAGCGGTAGACAATTCATATGACTCAAGCAACAAGTCAGGGTCAACATGGGACTTTTTATCAACAAATGGGGTAACAAAGGAAAGAGTGGCACCAGGATCAATCAAAGTATACATATCAAGATCAAAGACTTTTAACATACGGGTAATAACATCAAGAAGCTCATGAACCCCTTACCTCCCTTGTAGAGCATAGAATCGATTGTGACTTGGGGCACCACCTTGAGGACCATCTCTATCTAATGGAACTATATTCGCACCTCGACCCTTCCCACGGTTTCTTGGACAATCAACCCTTTTAGGACCAAGCTCCCCACAATCAAAACATGCATCAGAACCCTTCTAACATAGGCCCTTATGAGTCTTCCAACATGTAGACACATATCAATGGGAGCCACACCACTAACACCTTTAGTCCTAGGGAAGTCATTAGCAAACCCTCTATTAGTAGCATGAGGAGGCCCTTGGCCTTGATGGAACTGACCACCCCTTTGGAACTGACCCCCAAGATAGGTCCTCTTGGCCTCATGCCCCCTTCGCTTCCTCAACTTTTCCTCCTCCATTTACTCAGTATATGTCATCAACCGAGACAAGTCCATGTCACCAATTAGCATGGTGGACCGACATTCTTCACTCACCAAGTCGGAGACCCCCATAATGAACTTGTTTATCCTAGATCTAGGATGGGCCACCAAATGAGGAGCATACATTGAAAGTTGAGTAAACTTGAGGGAATACTCCCTCACACTCATAACACCTTGCTTCAACTTCATAAACTCTACTAACTTAGCTTCCCTAAGCTCAAGAGGGAAGAACCGATTAAGGAAAGCAAACTTGAAATCCTCCTAAACCACCACATAACCATTTTCCTTCTCCCCATTCCATTGATCATACTAAATTTTGGCTACCCCTTTGAGTTCGTACGCCACCAACTCCTCCTTTCATTTAGCCCAACACCCATGATATTCATGATCTTGTAGACCTCATCAATGAACTCTTGTGGATCTTCATCCACCATTGATCCATAGAACATCGGAGGATTCATCCTCATGAAGTCCCTTACACTAGCTTCCGTGGTAGTACCATGAGGGGCTTGGTTGGCCACAACATGGGCAAGCATAATGAGAGCATCCCAGAGCTTACCATTGGTAGGTTGCTCCTTGGGAGTTTGGCCCCTTCTTCCTCGACAGTTTGACATGATCTTAGCATAGCAAAGAACAATCGTTAGGGGGAAAAAACTTACCACAACTCTATATCACGACTTAGAACATGAAGAAGGAAAATATTTCCTAAAATGCCTTATAGCCTCCTATTCATAGTCATGGTACACTTCATAACCATCAATAGGACTCTAATCGATGCAGTGTGTTGGATTCTGAGGATCTATCAACCTAGTGCTTAGATACCAAGTTTGTCATGACCCAAACCTAGGGCCTAGATGTGACACGGCGAATGGGGAACCCAAAGGAACTCCAAACAAGCCTCTTAACTTATCATTACACATCATTGGCCATGGAAGCATATAAAATACATAAAGAGTAAGAATAGGGGCAAAGGGGCTATGGGAAAAATATTGCATAACGTCATATTAAGATACAAGAGTCAAACACATATCATAGATGCATAATATGTCCAACAAACACCTCTAGTACTTAGATTAAAGCGGGGGATAAGAAAAAGTAACCGGGCTCACCCTCATAGTCAAAATAGAAAATAAAGAGGAGTATTTCAATACATAATAAGAGAAATATAGACTAAGATCCCCATAGTGGAGCACTCACCAACTAGCTTGAATGGTACTGAACTAGCCACTTGGAGGAGGAGGAGGATCAACTTGGGCTCTGGTTCCTACATGGTGATATCATGTAGACCAGAGTATGCGTTCGTACATTTGAATGTACTAACTATGTAGGATGTAATGCAATAAGAGATAGGCCTCATGATCAAAATGCATAACAATAGCCAATAGGTTTAATATAACAACATGGGGATGTTAGACCCCGTATTTTTTTTTATTTATTATTATTAAGGATAACTGTCCAATTGGAAAATTTTGGAGCGGATATCGTGTAATTTGAACTTAAGCAT
>JAPFFP010045041.1:0-11925 GCA_026153255.1 Solanum medicagineum | reverse complement strand
GGGGAGATGGTGGTTATGGTACCAAGTGGCTTAGGTGTATTTAAGGTTGACAATTGAGTTGAGGATTATGAGTCCTTATAGAGTATAGAGGGAGGTTAGTAAGGTTGCATAAGTTTGGGAATTGCCTAGGTAAGGGTATGGTTTATCCGGTTTGTCATGCTTCTAGGTTGAGAGGATGTGTTGGTGACCCTAGTGCTATAGAACTCTTTGAAGTTGTAGGTGAGGTGAGGATAAGTTGGCTTAGAAGGAGGTTCTGGTGGAGGTGTTGGGTGGATGAGTGGAGAAATTGATTGATTATGATGTAGTGTTCGTCAAGGCCCTTTGGAAGAGTTGTCTAGTGGTATTTGTTTCTTGGAGAGCCAGTGCAGACTTGGAGAAGCGATATCCATATCTCTTTCACTCTATTCAAGCTTATGATGATATGCCAAGTCCTTTCTATGATTCCAATTCCTATGTTTCAGCCTCTACGTCATTCATGTGCATTCATGTTTAAGTTGGCAAGTTTATGATGATTTTACACTTATGTTGAGGTTTTGAAAATGGTGTTTTAAAGTGTGTTGTTGTATTCTTTTTGGGGCTGAACTCTTCATGATTACTCTTTGCTTGTATGTTTCTTTGACATTCGGGGACAAATGTTCCCAAGGGGGAGATATTGAAACGACCCCAAAAAGTGCCTGAAAATGTGCCACGCAAGTACCCGGAATCATAATTTACATATATCTAGAAATCTATTCTTTATATCGAAATCGACTTTATATTCTTGTTCAGGGGGTCAAATTGAGTGGAAAATGGGTCTAACCAAAATTTTAGAGCAACCGTATCAAAATCCGAAAATTGTAAAAAATGCAATTTAGGAGGGTCAACTTTGAAGGGGCATATCACTTAGCACACAATAAATGGGTGGCCCCTGACATACCAGCTTAAAGCCCTTTGAATTAGATTTCCAATGTGCACTTGGTTTCACCTCATTCTGAGTTTGCACGAAGGATTTATGCCCATTTTCGTAGAACTCGTTTGTACAGAAAATGCAAATTCCAGTAAGGTTAGCGCGACACTTCCGCGACGCGGCCCTGCTGTTTTTGGTGCCTGTTTTAATTTTTTCGGTCAAAGACACATACATCTTGGGCCTAAGGGTTCCCACACTTGAAAGTACCTATACTTAGCCTTATTTCACCCTCATATTATCCTAAACATTCCCCAATACTCACTAAAATACTTAGCCAAATATTTACTCCCAAATTGAAGTCCCAAAACCCTCATCTGGATCTAAGGAATTCCTTCAAGCTTCAATTCTCCATAAAGTCTTCTTCAATAAATTCTTCAAGGTCCAGCTATATAGGTTTTAGCCATTGGGTTCTTTCACCATGGTGCCCTAATCTCCTTTTTACTCAATTTGCATGATTTAAAGTTGATTTTACATTTGGGTCTTGTATAGTAAGAAATTTACTGACAGTGATTTGAGTTCATGAAAGTATGGTTGTTTTAGCATGTCTTGAGCTCTAAATCTTGGATCTAATGTTGGATTTGATGAGGGGTTTTGATGTGAATGTCTTGCGGGTGTTGCAAGGTATTGATTGATGGTTTTACAATGGATTTTCTTGCATGATTTCATCTCTAAATTGCATGGTCTTTTACCCCCATTACATCCCCCCAAGTGTTTGATAAAATCTCCGGCTAGGGTTTCTTGTGGAATTGAAGGTCCAAAACATGAGATATGATATGAATGATGTTATGATACTGAAAAGAGCTTATGTATATGATATACTCTATATAAAGTGTTGCATTAGATCATGCCCAATTGGGGGACTAAGAATCCGGACAACCGAGGTGGGGGTTTGTACTCATCAATTGAGGTGGGGCTTTGTACTCATCGACCGAGGTGGGGTTTGTACTCATCAAACCATGTGAGGGATTTATACTTCGCCATCAGGGTGATAAGGTGTGATTATCATCAACCATGTGAGGGATTTGTATCACACCACCAAGGTGATGGGGTGAGATCATCATCAACCGACCAAGGGGTTTATAACTTTGGGAATCTAGCTTGGTCTATTCTACACATATGATATCCTATATGAGCATGCGTTATTTACGCATGTTTTACTTTAGCATGGATCATACATGCCATATTGTTATATTATGTCTATTGTCTATTATTATGCATTTTGATTATGATGCCTATATCTTGTTGCATTGCATCTACATACTTAGTACCTTCAAATGTACTAATGCATAGTCTTGCCACCATGTAGGAACTGGAGCCCAAGTTGATCATTCTCCTACTCCACGTGGCTTGTCGGTGCTATTCAAGCGAGTTGGTGAGTCCTCAACTTCGGGGACCCTAGTAGATGTTTCTCTTATTATGTATTGAGACTTTCTTCTTTATGTTCTATTTTGATTATGAGAGTGAGCCCGGTTGCTTTGTCTTGGCCCCTGCTCTTATCTATGGAGTAGAGTTGTTGTTAGACATCGTATGTATCTACGATATGAGTCTTGACTCTTTTGTCTCTTGATGTTGTTGTTATGCAAGCTTTCCCTTTGTCCCATTTCCCCTTGCTTATGTTTCATATGTTGTTTGACATTGCTTCCGCGACCAAGGATGTGTAATGATATGCTACGAGGCCTGTTTGGGGTTCCCTATTCGCCGATCTCGTCTAGGCCCTAGGCTTGGGTCATGACAAGATTAGCTCCCACCATCAACTCGAGCCCTCATGGACCCTCTTAGCTTTACCTCCTCTATTTGCTCTGCATAAGTTATCAAGCGGGAGATATCCAGCTCCTTCACTAGCATGGATGTCTTATACTTTTTGGACACCAACTTAGACACGTCGAAGATAAACTTGCTCATACGGGCCCTCTGATACATACCCATGAAAGGAGCATACTTGGAAAGCTTTGTGAATTTTAGGGCATACTCCCTCACAGTCATGGATCCTTGCTTGAGGTTGATAAACTCTTGGAGGTTGGCCTCCCTTAGGTCAATTGATACGAATCAATCCAAGAAGGCACACTTGAACTCTTCCCTACCAATGGGACCCGCTTATCCACCCATTGGTCGTTCCAAATCTTGGCTACCCCTTTGAGTTGGTATGCCACCAACTTGGCTTTATCCTCCAAAGGGATAACCATCATCACAACTACCTGATAGGCTTCCTCAATAAAGGGTCCTCCTCCGTCTTGGACCCATGAAATTCTTGTGGGTTTATCCGCATGACATCTCGTACTTTAGTGGCTAGAGTAGGTACTTAGGGAGGAATGGCTATCTCCACATTAGCTTGGTTGGCCAATACATGGCCAACAAAGTGAAGGCAACTTGGAACTCCACATGAGACACTCTATCATCTTATTGGAGTGGAGGAACTTGTTGCTCGGGAGTGCCTCTTTAGTGTGGTGCTCTTCTTGGTGGAATTATCTATAAATAAGAAGAAGATCATCATTAGTTATAGGAATACCTTAGCCAACTCTAAAGGCACAACATGAATAAGAAAGAAGGTAAGACTTTCGTAAACCATCTCACAGCCTCTCACTCAAGATAGTGGCGTAATTCTGAATCTATCTACTCAGTGGGATATGCATGAACATTCGATGAACATTTTAGAACCTCTTACTCTGATACCAAGTTTGTAATAACCCAATTTAGGGGCCTAGTCATCATACAATGAATGATATACCCAAAGACATCTCACCCAAGCCATCTTAAGCATTCATAGGCATAAACAGAAGGGAAATGCAGAATTTAAGATGGGAAGGGTCTATGGGCCTTTTAAGACAATGAAGCATCATTAAAAAGCATGAATAACTAACACATTTTTTTCCATAAGACATACCAACTACTATATCGATGGACGAAATCGATAATAATCGATTTTTATCAAATAGAAAAGAATCCAATGTTTAACAACATAGAGAGTAAAAGCCTAAAAAAGGTCATAAATACATCATCTCAAAACAAATACAAGATAGAGTGGAAAATAATAGAGTCCCGAACTAAGGGCTCACCATATATAAAAGTGCTAGTCTTGAACACTGAATAATAGCCACGGGCTGTGGAGGAGTAACTGTCCCTATATTGTTAATTCATGCAGGACAAATATGCGTCAGTACGTTGGAATGTACTAAGTATATGAGATGCAATCCAATGTATGAAACTGTAATGCCATCATTCATATATAAAATATGAGCATATATAAGATAGTAACATTATTCAATGAGGGCTCAAACATGAACCAACGACATAACACAATATGAATGGGAGGAAATGCACGAGAAATCATAAGAATGAAATCATATCATAGAGTAATGAACTTGTGGAAGAAGACCTTAACCGACAATTAAGATCATCTGAGCTACTACATCGAATCCAACACAATCCCCTACGTTGGCACGGAGAGACAACTTGCTGAGTAGAACTCCATCAACTTTGCGTGCATCTTAAATAACATAATTGGCCTACGTGGATCCACTAGCCTAGCCTACAAAGGCTCCTATGGTTGCAAATAGTTATGCCACAAAGGGTTTCTACTAAGGTTACCTTACCAAATCCCACTTCGATGTCATATTCGGTGCTAAGTCATTTTACAGAATCATTAAAACATAACATAGAATCATAATTAGCAAATAATAAGAGTAACTCAAACTTAGGAACTACTAAATGAGAATTGTCCTTTCATCTGGGGACCTTTCTTAAACATCTTTAGGGCAATTGTCTACATGCTTATATCTTCAACAAATCTTTACTTTAAAACTCTTATTTAATGCTTTAGTCATCTTCATTATTCAGATAAAACTTTGCGTGAACGCTAGGTTGGGCTAGGATTTATAATGGAACAATCATAAATCACATAAATTGTTAAAATAAACTCTTTTGAGAGTATGTAAAACAGCTCATATCATACCAACAATGAAACTCATCATTGGAGTCATCATCAATAGGTTTAATAAATGCATATTCTTAGTGAAATACTATAATACATTATTTAATATCATTATATAACTTGAAATCATCATATACATGCACATTAGCTTGAAAGAACTTAAAGAAAAGGTAAAATACTTTAAAGAGGTCTTTATGGGTGGAAGGATACCCATAAATCAAACTCACATACCTTAGAAAACTTGGGAATAACAAACTGGAACCTTTGCAAAGAACTTTGAAACCCTAGCTTTGCCTTGCCCTTTTCTTGAGAGAGTATTACCTTAGGAAATGTTAGGCATTTTTCTTTTTTTTCTTGGACCCATTCCACAAAGAGATTCTATGGGACGTACATAGTTCTAGGGGCCGTGTTGGAAACTTTTAGGTCACTTTCCAGAAACTCCAAATTTTCATCATGTCTGATAGGCCCTATCCATGATCCTTTCTACGGACCGTCGCCCTTTTGCGGGCCGTCACTAGGTTCGTGGGTTACCTGACATTTGAAAACTTTTTCCTTTTCCTGAAGTTCATGTTTAAGGATCATACCTATGGGTCGTAACTCTTTTTACGATTCATAAATTACCTTTGAGAACTTAACTTCAGGTCATTTTTCATGCCAAGTTTCTGTACTCTTTGGCTCCTAAACTGGGGTCGTTATAATGTGCTTATTGTGCTTTATTAGAAAAATCAGAAACTTTTAAACAACCCTTCAACAATATCACAAATTATTGAAATAGTTACAATCCTTTTAAAAAAGTTACAACCCTTTTAAAAAAGTTGCAACCCCTCAATGTCATGACCCCGACCTATAGTCTAGGAGTAACATGGCGAATGGAAATTCAAGAATCCCAAACAAGCCTCAAAGTATCCATATACACATCATTGGTTCAGAAGCGTCTACAAATTGTAAGCACATAGTTTTAAGGGACGAGAAAGTTGGACTCACGCTATGCGGATGACATAAGGATAGAGATTAACATGGATCCACATAAAACATGGCACATAAGGACTACGGGGTGCGTAAGTATGACTCATTCTATGGTAGCAATACGGGACTTAGGATATTCCACATTCCCACATCATAACATAATCACATAATACTAATCACATCTAATAGATAACCATAATCATATTCTCCAAATAGCATAACATATCATATATCCATGCAAGAGTCTATAAGATTATCATGATCGGGACCGGGTATACCTATAAGCAAGCCAATTCCCAATCCAAGGGTACCTATCCTAGCGTTCTAGTCCAAACCAAATAGATACAACAATAATATATACGCTAGTATCAGACTACCCACTCTAGTAGGTAAGCATCAAAACAATCATAGGTATAAATCACAGGGTTTAGCTTATATTCTGCCACCAACAGGATATACACATAATATATGCAACAACTAATCAAAATTCCACCAGGTATATATACTCATTAACATTTAAAAACCCAACAGGACAAACTAGTAGGTAAATAATCAAATACGAATATCTAAAAGGCATCAATGCTCAACCTTACCTTAGTCAACTCTTATCTTGCCTTCAAGATCTCTATTAAGAGTGCTTACAACCCATATAACCTTTAACAAGTTGCTGGCGTACAGATATACATCTCACAGAACTCTATCCCCAACAACTTCTCCCATAGCGCAATACATATTCACCACCAATCAAGTACTGATCACAAAGCTTGTTGCTGAGCCCCTTCTACATTCTCACTGCCTATAAGCTTCCTTATACAAACGATTCCCATAATACACAACAAATGGCCCATGGGCTAACTAATAACTACGGATAGTAGCTAATTCTGTAGCATCTAGAAGTGATTCAGAGGGGAAAAGCTTAGTTGGAATGACTCAGAGCAAGAGACGTCGGATGCCAGACAGGCTAGGCTTTCTTTAAACCCTCGACTGAGCTAAAACGTTTACATGTTTGAGTTGGAATGTGTAGGAATGTACTATTTATGGATTGAGTTGTGGAGCATATGTTATATATGGCTGGTTGTGATATATCTGTTGTGTATATATAATGTTGTGGGACCGTAGTTGTTATATTCAGGGCTATGTTGGTTGTAGTTGTTGTATTAGCCAAGTTCTCACATTATATGGCCATGAAAGGGCCTAAAAGGGGTTGATTGGATCTATGAACATGTGACAGGTATGTATTCTGAGCTTGACTCTTGCTTGTATGTCTGTGTGGTCTGAGGCTACTAGAGTATACTAGCTATTGAGGTTGACATGTGATTACATGCTAACCCATGCACTAAATCTAGTATCTATATCTGGTTGGTATGTATATGCATGATGTGGCTGCAGTTGTTTATATCTTTACTGAGTACTTTGAATTTCCTGATTAAACATGATTTTATGTTTCCTTATGGTTTATATGAATATGTACACCATTGTTATCTATTATGTACTTGTGCCACTGGTTAGTGACTAAAGATACACCATATTCTAGGGACGGTCATAGTTGGACCCCTGAAGGAGCCTTGCAACATGTAATTCGAGATGCATTGACATTGAGCCACTGGTGGATTAGAGATGGGAGTGTGACCCTATTAGCAAGGTGTAGGTTATATTCTATGACTATTCTTGGTGATCTGTGATGTGACATTAGTTAAATGGGTTTGTCTTGAGGACTGACATCTAGTCGAGAGTGACACATTTTCAGTAGGTCGACACATGATTGCCTTAGGTGATACCATTTGTGGCTGCTAAGCTACGATATGATTTTGCCTAGGTGACATCCTTCTATTTATCTATCCTTTTAGGACTTATCTTATGTTATACCGATGCTACCCTATGAGTTATTTTACATAGAGAAGAGGCCTAGGAAAGGCCGAATATGGTCTAATGCCCCGAGACAAGCATGTGATCTGACTTGAGTCGTACCTGTATGAATGTGTGTAGCCTGTTACTGCTGGGATATGATGACCAGGAGACTGTGCATTGGTTATATGTCATACTGTGGATCGACTTTGGTATAGATATGACTTGGATGGATTTGGTATCCTGGATATTTATGATTTGTCATAATTGCCTATGGTTACTCTAGGAACTTATAATTGATGATGTTATGGTACACATGGCCTTGGTAAGGCATGATTCTACAGTGACCTTGATATATATATATATACTTTGGTGTATTAATGACAGTTGTGGTGTGTTGATTCGTTTCATCCGATGTTGGGGTATCTGTTGTATCTAAGAGAGGTGGTGATTATGATTATATGTATTGAATTGAGATTGTGGGATACTGAGGTTTAGAGCGTCATTGTTTATGTTCACTCTAGGCATGATATGACTTTAGATCTCTTGATCCGGATATATTGGTTGAGTGAGTTATTGATTGATACCTTGAGTCCCAAATAATGTTCCCCATTGCTGTTCAAGCACCGGCGGCCACACCCGAGTATTCGAGTTCCAAGGTTATGCGCCTTATGTCTCAAGTTCCAGTGGTCGTGCCAAAGCATTGGGTGATAAATACCAATTCTGCGGATCAAGTGCTGGGTGAGATTTAGGTCGAGGACTCCGATTAATATTCTATGAAGCTGGGCCCTGTGATTGACATCCTGAGATGAGACACTATTGTTTATGTGAGGGGGATTCTTTCTCCCTCAAGGGATACATCCCACTGTTATATTGAATGTTAGACCATCTGACCCCAACTGACTGCTCAATCGGAGGCCAAGTAAGAGGATTATAGATCAGATGCCACATGGCAGCATAGGGTCGAGGACCCGATTGACTTATGATTGTTGGGGCAAGGCCCGTGATTACTTACCCGTGGATCTACTCACCTATTTGTACCCTGATTGTGTACGGCTGTACCTCCTACGCTTATGGGGGCTTAGGGGACATTCAAGCTTAGATACTAGGGCCTTACACCACGTACAATTGACCTTTGTTCTGATGATGTGGAGAGTTGGGATCTATGATAGTTCTATGGGATTCTGTGATGGTTTTGAGGGATTTTTTGATTATCTATCGACATGATTATTGAGTGCGAGTGTTCCTTCTGGCTTATGGGGGCTCAGTTGGTGTACAGGTATAGATACTAGGGCCTTGCACCCACATACAACACTATACCTCAGTTGGGGGTAATTATGGTGTTGGCCTACATAGTCTTCATTACTCGGTATTGATGTTTAGTACTTCAGTTGGTTTAGATTATCATTGTTCTTCACTTTGATTGTTTCAGTAGTGGTTTGAGGGTTCCCAGACATGCCTATGCCTTGAATACTGGAGTTCTCTATATATTTGGACTTTATTTATGTTCACTATTTCGCTCAGTCGGCGGATGATGCCTGCCGGGTGCCTTTTCTGGTACTCACCCCTTCTTCTACATCTTTCCAGGGTGCAAGTCCAGGTACGGGCCGTGATAGCTGAGTTGGGGACCTTGGGAGCACTTAGGAGACTCTTGGTGAGTACCAACATCTCTGGTTTTTCGGATTCTCCTTCCTGTTGATGACCGCCTTTTGCATCCAGACATCGGCCTTGTATAGTAAAGTTTGGTATTTGTAGGTGCACTCCTCGTTTTGTATATTACTATGATTATTGATACATATGTATATGATATGTCCTTGTATCTATTTTAACTTTGTACAGTTGACTTCTAGGTTCTGGGTAGGTTTCAGCGTATATATTATTATTGTATCGATTTGGTTTGGACTAGAGCGCTAGGACAGGTACCCTAGGGTTGGGAGTCGACTTGCCTGTTGGTGGGACCAGCAGGTGCCATCATGACCAAGACTGGGTCATGACAAAGACGTCCAACAATGCCTCTAGTTATAAGATAGTACAGGGGCCAAGACATGTCCCGGGCTCAACCTCAAAGTAAATAGTATAAACGGAAGCAACATAAGGTAGATGGATGTTGGCTTATCCTTGGAAGATTGGACTCACCACAACACTTTCTCAAATATGATCTAGCTGTCAAATGGTGGATAAAGGTAGTCTTCGGTCCCCACATGGTTAGACCATGTAGGCAAAAAATATGTATTAGTACGTTTGAATATACTAAGTATGCGGGCATGCAATGCATATGACTTATCAAACCTGCATTCAACATTAGATGACCGGGGCACATAATATAGAAAGAAATATATATCCAAAGAAGAGTAGTATAACAAATGCCATAAATCCCATGATGCATAAAATGCATAATGCTTATTTAAAGAGGCGATGAGACCTCAAGCGACATACAAGACCAAACGAGCTATAACTTGGAAACCTGATGTTATCCCCACATTGAAAAAGAGGTGGTCTACTTGCACACGTAAACCATACTTCTCCCTATAGGCCTCCCATTTCGGAGAAGTATTCTTCCTTACGGGTCTCCCATTTTGGAAGAATTTTCACAATTTTATCATATCATATCAAAGTTTGTAACTATACCTTCCAAGCCTCCCATTTCGCTGAGGGTTACCATATACATATACCTATGCTGACACATTGTTTAAGAGAAAGGAAGAGGACCCTTGGGGATAGTCGTAATGCCTCCAATCTCATCAGTGCTAGTTCATCATCCCACAAGGATATAATATATGCTTTCAAAAGAGGTGCAAGTCATTTCAAATCATTTCAATGCATACTTGGGCTTAAAAAGTCAAATCTTATTCATAATAATTCATACTTGGGCTCAAATCCAAATCACAATTCATATCATACTTTTCATGCATAGGAATAGCCCATTCACAATTTCCAATGAGGTGTAAACACCCAATATGCTCAAAGAGCCAATATCATAGACATTTATATGATCACATTCTTTTCATAACCGTATGAGTGAGCTTAACTCCAACTTCATTTTCATAAACATAGGTGGGCTTAACCTACTAATTCATTTTCATCAAAATCCAATGCTCATGTATGCAGATGCCATGAATGAATATGATATTAGCAATGCGCAATAGTGATTCAATCTTAAATCAACAATTCAATATAAAATTCAAGTAAACCCATAAGTAAAATCCACATTCAAATCATAATTTAGATTACCCATACTTAGATCAATCTTTAAAGGGACAATGCATATTCAAATCTTCATAATATTCACACAATTCAACATATTAAGGCTTAATTCAATTTAAAATCAATAATAAAACACATCCCATACTTCGATTGAATCAAATAAACGATAATCTTAAAAACCCATAATTAAAGTAAGCTAAATTTCATGAAAATCAAAGTAAAAGAGTATGGATCTTCATAGTTGAAAGGGACCATAAATCAATCCCACATACCTAAGTTACCCAAGAGGAAACAAGATGAATTGGATAAAGAATAGATCCTTTTCCTTAATCTCCAAGACAATCTTCAAAGGTTCACCTTATGAGAGTTCTTAAGTGAGCTTTTGATAATTCTAAGTGTAGAATGACTTTGAATGAGAAAAAAGGAGTATAGACCGTTTGAATGTCTTAGGATAGCATAGAAACTCACAAAAGACCCTTAGGAGTAGCCATAATTACGAGAATGCCATTAACAAAACAGAATAAAAATTATTGCCAAGGGTCCCGTGGGAGGGTCTCACGATCCGTACAAAGGCACACGGACTGTGTGCCCTCCGCGAGGCCATACTTAGAAAATTCTTCACTGGGGATGTTTCGAGATGGTGATTCCATACTCAAAAAATTTTAACATCAATGTACATATAGAGGCCTTTATATGGACCATGAAGGGTTATACGGTCCATGAGAGGTTCATGTGGTCCAACCTTTGGCCAAAATGTGGTTTTCAAGGTCAAGGCCACTCCCACAAGCCATCACACGGTCCATAAAGTGCCACCGGACCTTGTGGGGTTCATGTGGTGTGTGGCTTGGTCATAAACTCTAAATTAAGGCCAACACTTAATACAAAAGGCCAAGGGTTACCTCAACATCCCTCTACATGGTTCGTGGTCAGACACATGGCCCATGGAGGTGCCTATAAGGTGTCACCTTGGTAAAAAAATTGTCAGAATCAACTTCCAAGAACCATTAAGGTCATACCAAGTTCGGGTTCTTACAAT
>JAPFFP010045040.1:0-11925 GCA_026153255.1 Solanum medicagineum | reverse complement strand
AATCATGCACTGATGTGGAATAAGTGACCACCTTTGGATATACTTTGGAATCGTATACTTTATGTTCTTTATATTTCATTACCTTTACTATATAATCTGTGTACATCATGTACTGTAAGTGACAAACTGATCAGTGGTATAACTGTATCAGTATCGGCCCTGGCTATGTTCTTCCTTAAACCCTCGGGGTACCACCCGTGATAGGATCTTCCCTGGCTCGATGATTCTTCCACCCCTCGTGGTACCACCCATCAATAAACGCATATGTTTTATCTTTCAATTACCTTTGAGATGATTCTTTTGGTGGTCATATTATTGGAACTTTATGGCTGTATATACAATATAAAACATGTTGAAAAATTATATAAGATGTTATGGCAATGAAGAGAGTAGGTTATATAACCCATGGAATGCATATGAAATGAAACATCTTGTGAACTTTACTTAGTAACAAGAATTCATGTAGCTAGGTGTCCAAGTGTGTATGTAGATTTGGAGGTAACTATATATATGGAACATATGAACATGTGAAATATTGGAGGCATGGGTGATTGTCATGTTGGAGTAGATAAATACATTTACTTACCGAAGGGTCTATGTTTCATGCCAAGTGATACGAAATCAAGTAGCCTTACATACCTCGTCGTGTGACCTCGTTACTACTTTGGAGTGGCTTCTTTTCCCTCAAATATTTATCTACATCATATTAAGCAATATTTTTAGTATTAGAAGCAACACAACACTTATATACAACCCAATATCATAAAAACGATCACCCGGACAGCAAGCTCTCAATTAGTGATGCAAAGACATTTCTCCAATCTTTTCACTTATGAATATATTTTCTAACAACCACTCTTATGTACATGCCATTTACATCATATTTTCAATATCTTAACTATCCTACAACAGTCCACAAAACACAACACACAACAATTCTTCACAACATACAAACAAGCGGCACAATGATATATCCTTTCACCACTCTTCGACGTCAACAATCCCGGAACTGTTTTAACTTTACCAAAATTATTTCCAATGATTTTACCACATAAAATTATTCTTAATATAGTCCAGAAATAGTCCCAAATTAGGGGTAAGTCGTGGAATAACATACTACAATTCTACACAACTTACAAATGGACAACATAACATTGCTCCCATCTTCGCGACGATGACAATTCCAAACCTTTCCCAACTCTAACCAAACTATTCCAACAACATTTACACATACCAACTGTGATAATGCAATCTTAAAACATCACCCAAGAAGTCATTAATGACATGAGCAAATAGCTTTAAATCCAACAGCCCACAACTTCCAACCAACATCATACTTAAGATAGCACAAGAAAACTCTTTTGTTAATTGAAATCAAAACCTGGGCAGCAACCTTAGGTATATATATATAACTCAAACAATGTTAAGAACATCAAATTCTCTTCATAATACAGCCCACAGACTATTTAGAAATCATTAAATCAAAAGGAAAGAGTGCAGTAATTTTCTGGACACAAGCTGTCCAGAATTTTCCAGCAAAGCATACCATTATCTACTTCTTGATTTTCATGAAGAAATCATACCAAGTACATAAATATAGTTACTTACCTTTATCTTCAAGGTTGAGATCCTCCTTAAGAACCCTAAAAGGTCCTTTTTTCTGCTGCTCAATATCAAGAAACGTTGAGAGAAAATTTAGAGAGAGAGAGTTTGGGAAAGCTGAATTTTTTTTTACTAAGTGTAGAGAGTGAAGTTTTTGCTGCTTATACCCCTTTTTAAAGGGATTCTTTGCACAAAATTATTTGGTCATTTTGACCAAATAATACCTCTTATAATAATACCAAACATGCAGCAGCTGGTTCCCCCTAAATTGGGCCAAATGGGCATCAAATTCTAATGGACTTGGGCTGCCAATTTCCAGCTTTCCTCTTAATCCGTTTTTGGTCCAAATAGTCAAGTGATTTGTGTTACACTTGGGCCTTTATCACATTCTTCTTGGACTGAAAATAAGGCCCACTTGTGATGCTAAAATATGATCTAAAATTTCACCCTTAAAATAGATTTTATCCATAATTGAACTTGGACAAATTTGACATCGAACCTCGTCTCCGTTTAGCAAGCACATTCAAGCTAAGCAAGTAGGTAACTCACCTACTAGATTATTAATTCATACAAACACCTTGATTCTCTTACTTTTTTTAGGGTTGTGATATCCTCGTTTTGACATAAAGCACATATAAATAAGACCCTCTTAAGCGTTAGACGCCCATATCGCCCGCTAACACAAGAATCAAGAACTTTCAAAAATTGATGCTAAGTTGACCAAACCATAAGATGATTTATTCCCATAGCATTAGTACATGTAAAAATGTGGGGCATTATAGTAATTGGATAAGCTAACCGTGTTATCTCATTGGGTTAAGCAAGCTATGAAAGAATGGATATTTTCAAGCATGTTTTACAATAAGCATTGCTCATGCATGCCATATTGTTATAATATGTCTACTGCTTAATATTATACATTTCGATTATGATGCCTACTTATTGTTGTATTGTATCCTACATACTTAGTACATTAAAACTTCCTAACGCATGTTTTATGCGTACATGATGTCACCATGTAGGAACCGATGCCCAAGTTGATCACCTTCCTTCATATGGCTAGTTCGGTGATATCACGTTGGTGGCTGAGTCCTCCACTTTGGGGAACTAATCTATGGTTCTTCTCTTAGGTATTGAGACATTCATCTTTATTGTTTATTTTAACTATAAGGGTAAGCCCGGTTACTTTGTCCTATCTCCCGCTCTTATCTATAGTAGAGGCATTTGTTGGACATGTTGAGTATCATTGATATGAGTTTAACTCTTGTCTTTTTAGTATGATATTGTGCAAGCTTTTCCCTTAGCCCCGTTTTGCCCATTCTTTTATCTTTGAGTGTTTGATTTATTGCTTCCATGACAAAGGTTGTGTGATGATGCTTTATCAGGCTTGTTTGGGGTCCCTTTGGGTTCCCCTTACGTCGTGTCATGTCTAGGCTAGTAGGCTTGGGTCGTGACATGAAGTATAGACTGAACAAGTTCGTGATGGGTGTGTCTGATTTGGTGAGTAAGGAATGCCAGTCTGCTATGTTGATTAGTGACATGGATTTGTCCCATTTGTTGACCTATGCCAAACAAATGGAAGAAGAGAAATTGAGGTAGAGAGGGGGTCATGAGGCCAAGAGGGCCCATTTTGTTTGTAAGTTCCAAAAGAGTGGTTGGTTCCATCAAGGCCAAGGGTTTTGTCATGCATTTAATAAGAGGGTTGCCAATAATTTTCCAAGCGCCCAAGGTGTTAGGAGTGTGGTTCCTAATGGTGTCTATCCAAAATGTGGTAGGGGTCGTAGTGGCCTGTGTTTGAGGGATACTAATGCTTTTTATGGTTGTGGGGATGTTGGGAATAAGGTGATGGATTGACCTCCAAATCGCAACAAGGGCAAGGAGGATTGTCGACAAGGTGCTAATGCGGTTCCTTGCAGGAGGTGGCTAACAAGATGGTGCCCTAATGCACAATAGGTTTTATGTTTTGCATGGGAGGCAAGGGGTTGATGAGGTGCCCGATGTCGTCATCGGTATGTTGAAAATCTTTGATTTTGATGTGTATACATTGATTTATCTGGGTGCCACTCTTTGTTCTGTTACCCATTTGTTGGCAAAAAGTTCCATGTTAAGCCCGAATTATTGCATGAGTCATATGAGGTGTCTACTCCTGTTGGTGCATCTATTGTTGCTAGAAAGGTCTATAGAAATTGTCCCATTTGCATCTTGCATAAAATACTCCCTGGTGATCATGTTGAGTTGGATGTATTTGATTTTGATGTCATTCTTGGGATGGATTGGTTGCATGCATACTCTACTTCTATCGATTGTGGAACCCGTAGGGTCAAATTCCAATTCCCAAATGAACCCGTCCTTAAGTGGGAGTGTCATGATGTGGTGGTCAAGAATAGGTTCATCTCTTGCATTAGATTCAAGTGTAATAGGTGGATTCTTTCTAATCTCAGAATTGTTTTGTACAACAAGTATGTCAAAAACTAGGAAAACAAAGGTAATGGCAAGGAAGTAGAAGTGGTGATTGGTACACCCAGTCGCGTGAGATAATGAAACGAGGCTCAAGAGGAGTCTATCACGAACATTTCTACCTCCTCCAACTCTTGATGAACCAAGAAGTAGTGAAATTTTGGCAAACCACCTACTGATGCCATCATGCAGGATCTGAGAAATGCAGTCCAACTATTGACTTGTATAGTTGTTGGCCAAGGTCAAAGACAAGAAGGCCTGGTTATAGGTGCAGGTGGTGTTAATAGGGCAGCTAGCACGAGGATACATGACTTCCTTAATTTGGACCCTCTGTCCTTCACCGAGTTAGATCCTAATGTTGATCCACAAGACCTCGCTGACCAGATTCAACGCACTTTATATGTTATGCATGTGAGCGGTACAAAAGCTGTTGAGCTAGCAATATATAGATTGAACGGTGTGGCTATATTATGGTATGAAGCGTGGAAGCACTCCAAGGATATAGGTGCACCTCCAACTGCCTAGAAGGAGTTCAAAGATGCATTTCTTGACGATTACCTGCCATTAGAAATTCGAGAGGCCCATGCAGATCAGTTCTTGAATCTTCACCTAGGGAATATGAGTGTCAAGGAGTATAGCCTTCAATTAATTCCCTGGCTAGGTATGCTCCTAATGTTGTTGCTACTATGGCAGATAGAGTTCATCGATATGTGGATAGGTTGGATCCATATCTCGTTAGAGACTACTATTGCTTCTTTGAATAAAGACATAGATATAGCGAGGATGTAAGCTTTTGCACAGAAACTAAGGATCAAAGGCAAAGGAGAAGGACACAATAGTTAGAATGGGGGAAGTCCAAGAGGGCTAGGTTTATGCGGCAGTTTACATCACCTCAAGATGAGTCTATGCCTTTGTTTTCCGATAGACTTCCTAAGCCATCATCCTCCTACTCTGTAGTTAGTGCTCCATTAAAAATCCAAGGGTCTAAAAGTAATTAGTTTGATCAAAGAAGTGAAGGACAAGGTGCATGGAGAACATGATATTTGGCAAGCCAGCAAATGACTCCTAGGTAGCCTTGCAAACAATGTGGGAGAAGTCATTTAGGTACATGTCGTGTTTGGACAAATGCTTGTTATTAGTGTGGTATAGTGGGGCATATGATGAGAGATTGCTTGAGGAAACGCATGGATGATATAGCACAACTTACTAGGTCAGCTGTTGCATCATCTTCATCAATTCCTCCATTAGATAAGGGTCAGCAAGTACCTGCAGGTTGTGGTAGAGGTGTTAGAGGGGTAGCTAGTTCAAGTGGAGTCCAAAATCGCACTTATGCTTTGGGAAGTCCGCAAAATTCGAAAGCTTAACTCGATATGATCACAGGTACATTGTCCATCTTTTCACATAATGTATATGCATTAATTGACCCTGGTTCTACACTGTCATACATCACTCCTCTTATTTCTGGGAAGCTTAAGAGAACACCTAAATTATTGAACAAACCATTTGAAGTGTCTACACCATGTGGTGAATCTATTATGGCTAGAAGGGTTTATTAAGACTGTATATTAACTATTTGTGGCCATGACACATGGGCTGACATTCTTGAGCTAGAAATTGTGGAATTTGATGTTCTAATGGGTATGGATTTGTTAGCTTCTTGCTATGCCACCATGGATCGCCGAACTAAGAGAGTATACTTCCACTTTCTAAATGAGGTAGTTCTTAAATGAGAAGGCAATATTGTAGCACCAAAGGGTAGGTTTATCTCATATTTTAAGGAGAGGAAGATGATATCCAAGGATATATATGTGATTTAGAGTGAGTGATATGGAGGTAGAATCACAAACTCTTCAATCAGTTCCAGTTGTGAATGAATTTGTTGATGTGTTCCCTGAAGATCTTCTAGGTTTACCTCCGTAACGAGAAGTAGGTTTTGATATTGACTTACTTCGAGGTACTCACTCTATTTCCATCCCTCCATATAGAATGGCACCGAAAGAATTACGTGAATAAATAGAGCAATTAAAAGACATATTGGAGAAGGGTTTTGTAAGACCTAGTGTGTCCCCTTAGGGTGCACTAGTGTTATTTGTATGTAAAAAGGATGACACCTTGAGAATGTGTATCAACTACTGTAAATTGAATAGGGTGACAATTAAGAACAAATACCCCCTCTCCGTGATGGATGATTTGTTTGATCAATTACAGGGTGCCAAATGCTTTTCAACAATTTATTTTAGATCAGGTTATCACCAAGTGAGGGTGAAGGAGAAAGATATACCCAAGACTGCTTTCGGGACACGCTACGGTCAGTTTGAATTTCTGGTTATTTATCATTTGGGCTAACTAATGCACCAGCAATTTTTATGGATTTAATAAACAGGGTATTCAAGCCATTCTTGGATGTCCTCGTGATACTATTTATAGATGATATTTGGGTGTATTCAAAATCAAAGGAGGACCACGCAAATCACTTATAACTGGTGTTGCAAGTTCTTTGTGATCGGCAGTTGTATGTCAAGTTTTCTGAATGTGAATTTTTTTAAAGTCAATGGCATTCTTAGGTCATACTGTATTTGATGAAGGAATAAGAGTTGATTCACAAAACATAGAGGTTGTGAAAGATTGGCTAATGCCAACAACAACCACAAAAGATTGAAGCTTCTTAGGATGGGCAGGTTATTACAGAAGGTTTGTTGAGGGTTTTTCTTCTATTTCTACTCCACTAACAAAGTTAACACATAAGGTAACGAAGTTCTAAAGGAATAATGCATGTGAAAGGAGCTTCTAAGAGCTGAAAAGTACCTAACTTCAGCACCTATGGTAGTGCTCCTAGAAGGCACAGAGCGGTATGCGGTGTATTGTGATTCTTAAGAGGTTGGTTTAGGGTGTGTACCAGCACAATATTGTAGGGTAGTTGCTTATACTTCGAGACAACTATGACCGCATGAGAGAAACTACCCAACACATGACCTTGAGCTAGCAGCGGTTGTGTTTGCTCTGAAAATATGGTGCCACTATTTGTAGCGGTTCAAATTGATGTATATACTAATCATAAGAGTTTGCAGTACATTTTTAAGCTAAAAGACCTAAATTTAAGGTAGTAGAGATGGCTATAGCTAATAAAGGATTATGATGTTGATATACTATACCATCCAGGGAAGGTAAATCTGGTAGCCGATGCTCTTAGTCGTAAAGTAATCATGAATATTAGTGACCAAACAATGGGAAGTTAGGGAATGGCTAAGGATCTACATCAACTAGCTAGTTTAGGAGTTCACCTTCTTGAAACTCCGAAGGAATGGGTTTTTGTGCATAATTCTATAGAGTCTTCATTAATAATGGAGGAGAAAGAAAAGTAGATTGACGATCCTGTTCTACGACAACTTAAGGAAATGATGGCTCAGGGTACAATGAAGGGCTTTGAACTTAACATAAAATAGAGTACTTTATTGCCAAAATCGTCTTTGTGTGCCCGATATTAATGGACTAAGAAGGAGGATAATGGAAGTAGCTCATCATTCAAGATATTCCAACCATCCGGGATCAACTAAGACGTGTCATGATCTGAAGGGAATTTTTTGGTTGAGAGGCATAGAAAAAGACTTTGTAGAATTTGTAACTCAATGTCCGAATTCCCAACAGGTCAAGCAGAGCACCAAAAGTGGGGAGGATATATGAAGTGTATAGAGCTTCCAACATGGAAGTGGGATATGATTAATATGGATTTTGTTACTAGGTTGCCTCAGTCATTTTGGAAGTTTGACTTCATATGGATAATAGTTGATCGACTCATAAAGTCAGTGCACTTCTTGTCAGTTAAGAGTGACTATATGGCTGAAGAGTGTGCAAAATTATACTTTGAAGAGATAGTTAGGCTATATGGGGTCCCAATCTCCATTATATTTGATCGGGCAGCTCCATTCATTACAATGTTTTGGAAGTCCTTCCAAAGGAGTTTAAGAACACAAGTGAATTTGAGTACATCTTTCCACCCTCAAAAAGATGATCAAGCAGAACGTACCATTCAGATACTTGAAGATATGTTATGGGCTTGTGCATTGTACTTCAAGGGTAGTTGGGTAAACCATTTGCCACTTATTGAATTTGCCCATAATAATAGGTATCATTCAAGCATCAAAATAACACCTTATGAAGCTTTGTATGGCAGAAATGGTTTAAAGTGGGTGAAACCATCTTCCTTGGGAAAGATCTAGTCCAACAAGCCATGAAAAAAGTTAGGATAATACAGTAGGAGCTAGAAATAGCCCAAAGTCATCTCAAATCATGTGTGGATACTAGGAGGAGAGGATTGGAATTCTTAGTAGCGGATTGGATTTTCTTAAAAGTGTCTCAAATGAAAGGTGTTATGATATTTGGCAAGAAATAAAGTTTAGCCCATGTTACATAGGGCCATATAAAATTATTAAGAGGTTCAGGTAGGCTACATATGAGTTAGATCTACCCAAGAGCATTCGATGGTCCATCCAAATTTTCATGTCTCAACTCTTCGAAAATGCATACGTGGCCCATTCCGTATCACTCCTATTGAAGATGTGCAGGTTAAAGATAATCTCACCTATGAAGAGTACCTACTGCTATTCTAGATCCTCAAGTTAAGAGGCTATGGAATAAACAAATAGATTTAGTAAAAGTACTTTGGAGGAACTATCAAGCAAAAGAGATAACATGATGGCTGACGAAGCAATGAGATCTAAGTATCCTTACTTATTTGAACCTAAAGAGGAAGTGTAACATGTAGAGATGGGGCATTAATAGGTACTTGTGTTTGAGTACTTGTTGTGTTGTCAAAAGTTTGTTTAAGTACAGGCTTCAACTTGGTTAAGCTATTTAATTATGCTAACAATCGGGGACGAATGTTCCTAAGTGAGGAGGATGTAATACCCCACATCTTACAAGTACTAGTCCAATGCATATGCAACATGATATTCATTGGTCAAATCAGCAACCATTTTTAAAAATGCTTGAACTTCATATCAGAGGCCCCTTTAAAGGATTAAAAACAGCTCCCTTTAGCCATTTCAACTTGGACAAAAAATCTGCTTTTCTAGGTTCATTTTTGCTCTCTTTAAACTTATACAAAGAAGCCCTCACAACCTCACAAGGATTCCTATAGAAGCCCTAGACCTTGAATATAAAGGTAAGTAAAGATATTTGTGTGTTTAGTATGGCTTTTAATGAAAAACAAGAGGAATAGGCTGGTTATACTTTTGCTGAAATTTTAGACAACATATGTTCCAAAGATTATTGTACACTTTTCTTGTTTATTTGGAAACTTTCCTTCTACGTTGGCTGGATTATGAAGTAAGGTTTATGTTTTTACCAAGGTTAAGTTCTGCAATGATGCTTAAAGATCTGCACTATTCTATTCTATGTAAACAATCAAATTTTTGTGTGTTATACTAAACATATTATTAGTAGAAATTGTCGGCTGATTGATTGAGGACAATGATCTCACTTCCTCCACCTATTTTGAGAATTGTTTTTGGACTGATTTTAGGTGTAAATATGGTGGGCGAAGTTTGGTTAAAGTTTGAACATGTTAGGGATTGTTGACGTCGAAATGTAGTGAAGGGACATAATGTTACGCTACCTACTTGTATGTTGTGTACAATTGTTATTTGTTGTGCTTCGTGGGCTATTGTGAGAGTGTTATAGCACTAAAACAAGATTCATATGATATGTATATGAGAATGTGTATTAGAAAGTACGATTAGAGGAGGAAAGGTTGAAAGAATGCGCTCCGGTTGATAATTACACGCTTGCTGCCGTGTGTTGTTCTTTTTCATGAGATTGGGCTGCCAAGATATGTTTATTAGTTTTTAATGATACTTTTATCACTTAATCTATTGTAGATAAATATTTGGATGAAAGAAAGATTATTTTGAGGTAATAGCGAGGTGGTACAACGAGGCGTGTAAGGCTACTCGATTTCGTATTACTTGGCATGAAATTTAGATTCTTCCTTGGTACATAGAGGTACTTACAAAATCTGACATAAAAAACAACCGTCTCCACTCTTTCACCTGTTCATATGCTCCCATACACAACCATTCTCAAATCTGCATGTATAATTGGACACAAAGATACATGGGTTTTTGTTGCAAAATAAAGTTCATGAATTGTTTCATCTATTACACATTTCATTATTTGTGTAACCTACTCTTTTCATTGTGGTATTATCTTGTATGATTATTTACATATCACATGCTATACCTATGGTCCTACAACTCCAATATTATGACCACTAACATAATTATCTCAAAAGTAATTGAAAGATAAAGTAAGTTGTTTATTGATGGTTAGTATCCCAAGAGTGGAAGAATCACCTAGCATTGGTTGATCCCATATTATGAGGGGTATCCCAGGGGTTAAAGGAACGCCTAGAATGGGTTGATCCTGATATTGATTTACCACTGATCAGTTATTCATTTGTATTAGATGTTGTTCACAGATTATAAAGTAAAGAAAGGTAAAGTAATAAAAAGGACATAAAGTACATGATTCCACAATATGACTAAAGGCGATTTCTTATCCTTACACCAGTGCATGATTTCATTTGAATTCTTGCTTCATATATAGTACTTCCTTACTTACATTTTCAGTACATTATCTCGTACTGACATCCTTTACGGGGGACCGACATTTCAAGCTGCAGGTACATGAAATAGTAGATCTTTCCAGTAGGAATACAAGATATTTAGTTATTGTTACTGAGCTCCAGGTTAGTTTGGGGCTTTGTGTGTCTAGAGCTTATGTGTCTGTATTCATAGTTAGTCATGAGGTGGGGCCCCGACCCTTATCAGATGTTGTTCCTTATCTAGAGGCTTTGTAGACAATGGAAAGTAAAGTGTGGTTATGTCTCATACTTTAGACATTGTGGCTCCCACGGCCTAGTCATATGCATTTGCCTTTGGCTTGTTATTATTGTTTACTTTCTTCAATGCATGCTGAATATGGAAACCTCATATAACGTTCATAGAAAGTGTATGGCTCTATGTTGGTTCTCCCGAGCCTTATCGGCAACGGGTGCCAGTCTACCTTAAGGGAACTTTGGGGCATGACTATTCCATTCACCACTGTTCTACAATGATGTATAGAGACTTGGGGGAAGTGTATTGGTGGGGTGGTATAAGAGAGACACTGCCAAGTTTGTATTCGGATGTCACAATTGCAAATAAGTGAAAGCCGAACATCGAAGGTTGGGTGGCCTAGCCCAAGACATAGAGATTCCTACTTGAAAGTGTGAAGATATAAACATGGATTTTGTGGTTGGGTTGCCTAAGACTAGGATACATTTTGACTCTATTTGGGTTTTCGTGGATAGAATGACAAAGTCAGCTCACTTCCTACCTGTAAAAACAACTTATGGTGCCACAGATTATACTAAGTTGTACATTCTTGAGTAGGTTAGATTGCATGGGGTGCTCTTGTCTATCATTTCAGATTTGGGTTCTCAATTCACTTCTCACTTTTGGAGGTCCTTCCAAAGAGGTTTTGGTACCAAGGTTAAGCTTAGGACGAACTTTTATCTTCAAACGGATGGTCAAGCCAAGAGGACCATCAAAACTCTTGAGGATGTGCTTAGGGCTTGTGTTTTGGAGTTTAAGAGTAGTTGGGCTGAACATCTTCCACTCATTATGTTTGCTTACAACAATTTCTACCACTAAAACATTGGTATGACTCCCTTTGAAGCTTTATATGGTAGACGTTATAGATTCCCAGTTGGGTGGTTTGAAGTGGGGGGATGGCTTTGCTAGGTCCAGATATGATCATGGAGGCCTTGGAGAATATGGAGTTTATTAGGGAGAGATTGAAAATAGCCCAATATAGACAAAAGTCCTA
>JAPFFP010045039.1:0-11926 GCA_026153255.1 Solanum medicagineum | reverse complement strand
ATTGAATTAAGCATTTCTTTCTTGTAATTTCTTAACAACAAATTTAATCAAAGAATGATGATGGTTTTTAATGACCCTCTTGTTCATTTTCTCCATTCTCCGATCTTTTCAGTGTTTAGAGCTTTTTTGCAGTGACCTCAAGTCATTTATGACTTGCTAGCACTGATAGTCCGGTCACCTAAGCACAAGTATAATAGAAAAATAGTTTAGTAATCTGAGAAAGGTTTCACCTTTTTGTATTTGTAGCATTTTGGCAACATGGTCGAGTGGTAAGACAGAGTACTGCAAATCCTTTTTTCCCTAGTATAAATCCAGGCTCAGGGATTGGATATCCCTATGTTCAGTGACAAGTTTTGGATGGTGATGCATTCACTCACTTGTACGCTTCCTTGCAAGCACAAAATCTTTAGTTCACCCACTATCACACGGGCTAATGTACTCTTATCACTAACCTTGAGAGAGCTTATACTGTAAGACTTAATTGACTTATGATCCCTGGATGCAAGGATTAAGAAATGGCAATATATCAAGGGATGAGTGTAACTTTCGCCCAGGAATAAGAAATGGAGCTATTAAGTTAAGGTGCCACTTTCTTTTTTTCTTATTCTTCTTTGGTTCTCTATCAATGTGTGTATGACTTTGCTTGCAAGCAAGTGAAGCATAATCACAAGAAATTTCATACCCTAGGCCTAGTTCCTTCGATGAATCATTCGAGAGTGAATTTAGCAAGATTAATCTAATCTTATTTACCCTTAGATGGAAATTAGTGTGAATCGTTCATTTGATTTTTCTACTACTTTTTGTGTTTTGGAGACCTTTGAGTTTGAATGATTGACTTTGGTCAAAAATCTAGGAAGACAGCCTAATAATTTAATGCTAATAGCTCTATCAGCTTCGGAATGGTCATTTTAAGCTAGGAGCATTGTCGGCTCAATTCTCGAGTATATCGATGCAACTTGTGCCATTAGGAATTGTAGGCTTTAAGATTGGACCTAAGTTTGAGTTTGGTCAAAACTCTTAGAAATCTTGCCTGGATGAGAACACCATTGGTGCGGTTAACTCCCGAATGTTGATTTTAGACTAGAATAACCTTTTATGCATGCCCAGAGGCTTTCGGTCTCATTTTGAGTCCTGTTATGGCTTTTGACTTAAAATAGTGCTTGGATCTGGGCTCCACTTTTTTTCGAGATTACCTCTATTGGAAAATTTGACTGCACCATTGATTCTAAAATGTCAAATTTTGTGAAGTAGCATAGGTTGTTAATGCACGAAGGATTTTGAAAGAATTTCAGGCATGCTGTTGGAGATTTGAATTAGGACAAAATCTGATGTTACAGCAGCTGCTGGTGCAAGGCAATTTGTCCTTCACTCTTGTGGGGGTTATGGGGCTTGTTCATAGTTTTCCGGGTTTGGGAACTCCGCATTCGCATTAACTGGTCTGCAATCGCGATGCCCAACCAACTTGGCCTCTAAGTTTGCATGCTATCTACCACATTTGCGAAGATCTAGTTTGGCAGCCTTCCATATTTCCAGGCACGCCTCCGTGATCGCGGAGGATACCTATGTCAGGTCCTTTTAAGGACCAAACCCCTTTCCAACTCATTCTAATTTCTTCAAGACATAGATTATCATCTATTTTAAGCCATAATTGGGTGATTTCAAGTTCTGAAGATTCATTTTGATCGTGGATACATTTGGAGTTCCAAAGGGGCTGCCTAAGCTAATTCTTAAGCTTTAATAGTGTCTAATTTGCATGAATTGATTTTTTGTGTTTTTGAGGCTCAAATTGTGTCTTATTTTTTGGGGATACAAGCTTAGTAATGTGCCTGAAACCTTTTTATGGAGCCAATTTTGGAATTTTCGTCATGGATCCCACAATCTCATTTTAAACTTGATTGTTGATTAGGTTCCGAAAATTATAATTTTTATGTCAAAAATGATTGTATTGGCGTGGTGATCAACATTTGAACTGTGATCGCGATTTAGAGGTACTTCAGGCGTAAATAACCATCATGAAGTGGATTACAAATGTGCATGATCAGCTTCAAGGTAAGTAAAGGTCTCCATTCTTGGTTAGACTCTTCTTGATAATGTTTAATATTAATTTCATATATATTTGGACTGTTTTCGCCTAATATCTCATTTTTCTATTATTCCATTCCATTATTGTGATTTTTGACTGGGCTTAGACTAGTGTAGTCATTTGGAGACATTAATTTAGGCGCCGACGGGGACGGGGGTGCCTGGTAGGATTTTATGAGCCAAGGAACAGGAAACAAATGATTTCGGCAGTTTGCAGTCGGTGTCAACCCAGGATTCTGGTGCTGCAGGGGGCTCCGGCGTAACTTTTTCAAAAAATCATACCACTGGTAAGAGCCCGGTAAGAGGCCCAGGTGGCTCGGCAGTAGTGGGGGACGCCTGGTAGGATTTCATGGGCCAAGGAACAGGAAAACCCGATTTCGGCAGTTTTAAGTGGGTGTTAGCCCACGGATTCTTGCGCTGCAAGGGGCTCCGATGCAACAGTTTTTGAAAAATCATGCGAATGCTCGCAACGAGCTCGGGAAGAGGCCTAAGTGGCCCCGCGGCAGTGGAGGGACGCTTGGTAGAATTTTATGGGCCAAGGAATAGGAAAAAAGCGATTTCGGCAGTTTTCAGTGGGTGTGAGCCCACGAATTCTGGCACCGCAGGGGGCTCCAACGCAACTTTCCTGAAAAATCAGATGAGTAGGTCAACAATGAGCCCGGCAAGAGGCCTAGGTAGCCCGGCGGCAGCGGGGGACGCCTGGTAGGATTTTATGGGCCAAGGAACAAGAAACAGGTGATTTCGACAATTTCAGTGGGTGTTAGCACACAGATTCTAGTGCTGCAGGGGACTCTAGCGCAACTTTCACAAAAAATCATACGAGTAGTCCGCAATGAGTTCGGCAAGAGGCCAGGTGACTCGACAGCGGCGAGGAACGCTTGGTAGGATTTTATGGGCCAAGGAAAAGGAAATAGACAATTTCGGCAGTTTTTAGTGGGTGTTAGCCCACAGATTTAGGAGCTGCAAAGGGCTCCAGCGCAACTTTAAAAAAATCATACGATTGGGTCCACAGTGAGCCTCGTAAGAGGCCTAGGTGACCGGGCAGCAGCGGGGGATGCCTGGTAGGATTTTATCGGCTAAGGAACAGGAAACAAACGATTTTGAAAGTTTTCTATGGGTGTTAGCCCACGGTTTCTGGCGCTACAGGGGGCTTCGGCGTAACATTTCTAAAAAGTCATACGAGTGGGTCCGCAACGAGCCTGGCAAGAGGCCCATGTGACCTCGCGGAGATGGGGTACGCCTGGTAGGATTTTATGGGTTAAGAAACAGGCAATTTCGGCAACTTTTCATGTTTGTTAGCTCTTGGATTTTGGCGCTGTAGTGGCCTCCGGCATAACATTCCTGAAAAATCATTCAAGTTGGTTCGCAATAAGCATGGAAAGAGGCCCAGGTGGCCCGATGGCAGTGGGGGACGCCTGGTAGGATTTTATGGGCCAAGGAGATACAAGCGATTTCGGTAGTTTTCTGTGGGTGTTAGCCCACAGATTCTGGTGATGTAGGGGGCTCTGGCGTAACTTACCCAGAAAATTATCCGAGTGGGTCCACAATGAGTCCGGCAAGAGGCCCAGGTGGCCCACGGTGGTGTGGGATGCTTGTTAGGATTTTATTGTCCAAGGAACAGAAAACAAGCGATTTCAGTAGTTTTCTTTAGGTGTTAGCCCACAAATTCTGGTGCTGCAGGGGGATCTGACGTAACTTACCCAAAAAAATCATACGAGTGGGTCAGCAACGAGCTCGGTAAGAGGCCCAGGTGGCCCAGAGGTGATGGGGGATGCCTACTATGATTTTCTTGGACAGGGAACGAGAAATGAGGGATTTCGACAGTTTTTTGTTGGTGTTAGCCTACGAATTCAAGCGCTGCAGGGTGCTCCAGCGAAACTTTCCCAAAATCTCATATGATTGGGTCCGCAACGAGCCCGTCTAGAGGCCTAGGTGGCCCGGCAGCGGGGGACGCCTGGTTGGATTTTATGGGCCAAGGAACAGGAAATAGGCGATTTCGGCAGTTTTCTGTGGGTGTTAGCCCACAGATTTTGGTAATGCAGGCGCTCCGATGCAACTTTTCCTAAAAATCATACGAGTGAATCCGCAACGAGCTCGACAAGAGGCCCAAGTGGCCCGGCGTCGGCGGGGGATGCCTGGTAGGATTTTATTGGCCAAGGAACAGGAAAAAGGCAATTTCGGTAGTTTTCTATGGGTGTGAGCCCGTGAACTCTAGCACTACAGGGGGCTCTGGTGAAACTTTCTTGAAAAGTCATATCAGTGGGTCCGGAACAAGCTCGGCAAAAGGACCGGGTGGCTCGGCGGCGGGGTGGGAGGGGAGGGGGCACTGGTAGGATTTTATGGACCAAGGAGTGGGAAACAAGTGATGTCGGTAGTTTTCTGTGGGTGTTAGCCAACGGATCCTAGTGCAGCAGGGGGCTCCGGCGCAACTTTCCCGAAAAATCATATGAGTGGGTCAGATACGAGACGACCAAGAGGTCCAGGTGGCGCGACAGCGGCGGGGGACGCCTGGTAGGATTTTATGGGCCAAGGTATAGAAAACAGGTTATTTTGGCAGTTTTTTGTGGGTGTTAGCCAAGGGGTTCTGGTGCTGCAGGGGGCTCCGGCACAACTTTCCCTGTAAATCATGTGAGTGGATCCACAACGAGCCTGGCAAGAGGCCCAACTGGTCCAATGACAGCGTGGGATACCTGGTAGGATTTTATGGGCCAAGGAACAGGAAACAAGCGATTTCAACAGTTTTGTATGAGTGTTAGCCCACAAATTCTGGCTCTGTAGGGGGTTTCAGTGTAACCTTAGACAAGTGGGTCCTCAACGTGACCGACAAGAGGCCCAGGTGGCCCGGTGGCAGCGGGGGATGCCTGGTAGGATATTATGAGAAAAGGAACATGAAGCAGATGATTTTGGTAGTTTTCTGTAGGTGAGCCCACAAATTTTGGAGTTGCAGGGGGCTTCGACGCAACTTTCTCAAAAAATCATACGTGTGGGTCCACAATGAGCTTGGTAAGATGCCTAGTTGGCCCCGCGGTAGTGGGGGATGCCTGCTAGGATTTTATGGGCTAAGGAACAGGAAACAGGCGATTTCAGCAATTTTCTGTGAGTGTTAGCTCACGGATTCTGACACTGCAGGGTATTCCAGCGCAACTTTTCCAAGAAATCATGTAAGTGGATCCACCGAGCTTGGCAAGAGGTTAAGGTGGCCCGACGGTGGCAGGGGACGCCTAGTAGGATTTTATGGGCCAAGGAACAAGAAACAGGCGATTTCAGAAGTTTTCTGTAGGTGTTAGCCCACGGATTCTGGCGCTGCAGGGTGCTCTAACAACTTTCTAGAAAAATCATATAAGTGTGTCCGCAACGAGACTGGTAAGAGGCCTAGGTGGTCCGACAGCAGGGGGATGCCTGGTAGGATTTTATGGGCAAAGGAACAGGAAACAGGCGATTTCGACAGTTTATTGTAGGTATTAGCCCACAGATTCGGGCGCCGCAGGGGGGTCCAATGCAACTTTCCTAAAAAGTTATATGAGTAGTTCTGTAATGGGCCCGGCAAGACAGGTGGTCCGGCGGCCTCGGGGGATGCCTGGTAGGATTTTATAGGCCAAGGAATAGGAAACAAGCGATTTCAGTAGATTTTTGTAGGTGTTAGCCCACGAATTTTGGCATTGCAGGGGGCTCCAGTGCAACGTTCCTAAAAAATCAGATGTGTGGGTCCTCAACGAGCCCGGAAAGAGGCCCAAGTGACCTAGTGGCGGCGGGGACGCCTGGTAGGATTTTATTGGCAAGGAATAGGAAATAAGTGTTTTCTGTAGTTTTCTGTGGGTGTTAGCCCACGGATTCTAGCGCTACATGGGACTCCGACGCAACTTGTCGAAAAATCATACGAGTGGGTCCGCAATGAGCTTCATAAGAGGTCTAGGTGGCCCGACGGCGATGGGGGACGCTTTCTAGGATTTTATGGGCCATGGAACAAGAAACAGATGATTTCGACAGTCTTCTGTCGGTGTTAGCCTATAGATTCTGGCGTCACAGGGTGCTCCGATGCAACTTTGCTGAAAAATCATACGAGTGGATCCTAACGAGCCCAGCAAGAGGCCCAGGTGGCTCGCATCATCGGGGGGACACCTGGTAGGATTTTATGTGTCAAGGAACCGGTTACCATGTTTGTCACGCCCCAAAAAGAGTCGAGGCGCGACTGACACTCAATACTGTTATTGGCCGAGTGAGCCACTAAACTTGCTAGTTAACTAAACTAGGGGCCAAAAGAAAATCAGGCAGCATAACGTCTGAAAAACTAAGCTTGGACCGGTTAGGTCATGACCTGGTCAACAACAAATCTTATACATCAAGATAGGTAAACTAAAATGATAAAATACTAGCTAGCCGACAAGGTTGCAATAACAGGGGTACAGACACACACTATATATCCATGTCAACCCTATGACTGGAGACTGAAAGGTACAAAAGAACCAACGTAAAATAATATGTCCACAATAGCCTCTAAGATAATCGCTAATACTGCCAGGACAAGGCCCCGACTATACCCAACTGTACAATAAAAAGTAAGCATCTTGGGAAAGCTCTAGGAAGAGATGGAGCTTACCAACTCACAACTGAACTAGGCTCCTAACGGAGGGGTCGATCAGAGTCCCTACTTAAACCTGCATGTATGAAATAAAATGCAGCATCCCCAGGCAGCGGGACATCAGTAGGAATAAACATGTACTGGTATGTAAGGCAGAAAGTAAAACAATAGGTAACTTTAGTAAAAAAGGTAATAGAAATACCACCTGTAACCAAAACTCAAGTAATCGTAATGGCTAACAATCAACCTCCTAGCAACCGAATATGCATGGTATGCTTGAGTATCACATGTTGTGAATACATAGAAAGTAAAACCATAGGTAAATGTATTAAAAAAGGTAATAGAAATAGCACTTGTAACCAAAACTCAAGTAACTTTAATAGCTGACAATCAACCTCCTAGCGATCACATATGCATGGTATGCTCGAGTATCGCATGTCGTATATTATATATAGATGCATATGCATACATTCCCAACCAAATGCTAGCAGTGATTGTCCATTCCAGTAGCTAACCGGCATCATATTTGCCAACTTGTGGCCATATGTACCATATACATATATATAATCATTTAGGCAAATAGGCCTCATACCTCCGATTATAGCTCAAAATCCATGCATAAGGTGCAATGTATGGTATGAAAGTTGAATGCACATAGTAGGCCATAATGTGAATCTAGCCAATCTTGGCTCATTGATACATTTATTCTCATAGCATCACAATCATTATCGTAGCATGTATACATGACTTGTGGGATCTTACATGTCTTTTGAGTAAGTTTAACAACTTAACTCAACATTTAGAATGAGGCCTTAACTCTGAAAATGTTCATAAAGGTTCTTCACATACTGCTTATACTTGGTCCCATAATAATTAGTGAAAAAAGTATTGAAAAAGAATCAAGTGTCTTAGTGGTTTAAGTAGGAGCATTATACTGGACAATATTGAAAATCAACATGATACTTGTTAAGTGCTTCAGTTATGGTTTTAGTATGGAAGAAGGGGCTGATTATGAATACTACATTCCCCTCGTAACCTGCCTTTATTTTTAGTGGCACCATACCAAAAAGAGCAACACCCTAACACATGGACAAGTAGACAGGAAAAATTGATAAATTGATATAAAGATACCAAGTGTCCAGTTTAGGCGAACGAATGGAATATCAACCTAGTATCATCATGAAAATAATTCAGTTGCAATCCTAATGCCTTTCATAAAAGGTCCTTCTAGCAACAGAGTAGTAAAATATCAAATTTGATATTTTGGGGAATTTCTCGAATTTCGTGCTACAAGAAGGGACAGAGTTTAGCCTTAACATACCTCTCTAACAAATGTCCAATTGCCCAATGTTTCTTCATGAAAGTTGTTCGTTACGTCCTAAGCTTCGCAACCACTATATATACACAATTTACAACCACCTATAAACAGTCCAGAATTGAGCATTATTGACCATATTCGCCATATAATATTTACGCGAGGAAACGTCCATAGAACTTTGTAAAAATGACCATAAAAGATCCCCAAGATTATTACATGAACACACCAGCTATAAACCAAGAATAACTAGCAAGAACACCTCTTTTTTACAGCCTTAAAACAGCCCCAAACACAGCTAATAAAAGGAAAAAATGATTACAAAGTGTAAGGCATACATTTCTAGGCATGGGGATGCCTAATAGGATTTTTATGGGCCAAGGAACAGGAAACAGGCGATTTCGGCAGTTTTCTGTGGGTGTTAGCCCACGGATTCTGGCGCTGTAGGGGGTTTCGACGCAACTTTCTCAAAAAATAATACGAGTGGGTCCGCAATGAGCCCAATAATAGGCCCAGGTGTTCCGGCGGTAGCAAGGGACGCCTTGTAGGATTTTATGGGCCAAGGAACAGGAAACAAACGATTCCGGAAGTTTTTTGTTGGCGCTGCAAGGGGCTCCAATGCAACTTTCCTAAAAAATTATACGAGTGGGTTCACAACGAGCCCGATAAGAGGCACAGGTGGCTCGGCAGCATCAGGGATGCCTCGTAGGATTTTATGGGCCAAGGAACATGAAACAGTTGATTTTAACAGTTTTTTGTGGGTGTTAGCCCATGGATTCTAGCGCTGGGGGCTCCGGCATAACTTTGTAGAAAAAAATCATAGAGCGGCTTCGCAACGAGCGTGGAAAGAAGCCCAGGTAGCCTGGCTGCAGCGGGGGATGCCTGGTAGGATTTTATGGGCCAAGGAATAGGAAACAGGTGATTTTGGCAATTTTCTGTGAGTGTTAGTACACGAATTCTAACATTGCAGGGGCTCTAGTACAACTTACCCAAAAAATCATACGAGTGGGTCCGGAATGTACCAGACAAGAGGCCCAGGTGGCCTGGCGGCAGCGAGGGACGCCTGGTAGGATTTTATGGGCAAGGAGCAAGAAATAAGCTATTTCAATAGTTTTCTGTGTGTGTTAGTCCACAGATTCTGATGCTGTAGGGGGCTCCGACGTAAATTTTCCAAAAAATCATAGGAGTAGGCCCGCAATGAGCTCGGCGGCGGTGGGGGTGCCCGGTAGGATTTTATGGGCCAAGGAACAGGAAAGATGCAATTTGAGCAATTTTCTATGAGTGTTAGCCCACGAATTTTGGCGCTGCAAGAGGCTCTGGCGCAACTTTCTCAAAAAATCATACGAGTGGGTCCGAATAAGCCCAACAAGAGGCCTAGGTGGCCCGACGGTAGTAGGGGACGCCTGGTAAGATTTTATACAGGAAAGATGCGATTTCGAAAGTTTTCTTTGGGTGTTAGCCCATGGGTTCTGGCACTGCAGGGGGCTCCGACGAAACATTCCCGAAAAATCATACGAGTGGGTCCACAGCGAGCCTAACAAGAGGCCCAGGTGGCTCGACGACATTGGGGGACGCCTGGTAGGATTTTTTGGGCCAAGGAACAAGAAACAAGAAATTTCGACAGTATTCTATGAGTGTACGCCCACAGATTCTGGCGCTGCAGGGGCTCCGGTGTAAATTTCCCAAAAAATCACATGAGCGGGTCCGCAACCAGCCTGACATTAGGCCTACGTGGCCCGGCGGCGGCGAGGGACACATGGTAGGATTTTATGGGCCAAGGAACAGGAAACAACCTATTTCAGTTGTTTTCTATATGTGTTAGCCCACAGATTCTAGCGTTGTAGGGGGCTCCGACGTAACTTTTCTCAAAAATCATACGAGTGGGTCCGCAATGAGTCTAGCAAGAGGCCCAGGTGGCCTGGTCGTGGCGGTGGATGCCTGGTAGGATTTTATGGGCCAAGGAAAGGAAAACATATGATTTTGATAGTTTTCTGTAGGTTTTAGCCCACTGATTTTGGCGCTGCAAGGGGCTCCGGCTCAACGTTCCCAAAATATCATAAGACTGGGTCCGAAATGAGCCTGGCAAGAGGCCCAAGTGGCACGACGGCGGCGGGGGATGCCTGGTACGATTTTATGGGCCAAGGAACAAGAAACTTGCTATTTCGGCAGTCTTCTATAGGTGTTAGCCCACAAATTCTGGCGCTGCAGTGGTCTCCAGCACAACTTTCTAGAAAAATCATACATGTGGATCCACAACAAGCCCAACAAGAGGCCATAAGAAGCTGTTGTTGAAGCAATGTGGTAGGGAAGATGCAATAACCAGGAACAAGCGGAACTTGAATTATCACTTGAAACTGCTTTCTTTCCTTTTTATCCCTTTCCTTTCTCGGGGAATGAGCACACCTTTAGCTAGTCACCAGTGTCCAGATTTTTTTGTCTCTTTCAGCTCATAAACTCGCTCCTGACTATAGCTCGACTCAAGTCGATAGGCGAGAGACAAGGTTTATAGTTGTATTAGAAGAAGTATCCCTTTTATGAGCTTTATGGGTGGACATAAATCAGACTAGGTTTGAGCCTTGATACTTCGATATGAATACTATTTTCCTTGTAGCTAGGTGTGACTTTTGGTGGGGCTTATTCTTTGTAGTAAATCTGGTGTTTGAGTCTAAGGCTTGTGTGGCTAAATGTAGACATAGGTATTATGTAGTTCGATTTAATTGTTTGAATTTGGGGATTAGACATCAATCCTAGAAATGTTATCTCCCCTTACTTGATTTTTAGTTGTATAGAATTATTTTGGCTTTGTATTTAGCCTTATGTAGGTGACTTTCTTATTGGATTATAGGTATTCTGTGTTGTTAGGCCCGAGGCTTGCTCGAGGAGGGGATAGTATTCATTTTGTTGACATGAAGTTGATTTTAAATTGATTTTAACAGGAGTCGTACCACTTAGATCATTTGATTTCTGAATTTTGGTACTTACGAGGCATGAAGACATGCTCTTTTGTACTTGAGACTATGATGACATCTAATATGACCTTGATTTTTATGATTTGACTAGTCAACATGTCAATGTTGTTTCTACATTTATATGGCTATTGTGATTCCTCTAGTATCACCAATACAGATAATGATGATAATGAGACCTAATTTGAACCCAAACAATTTATACAGGTTACCTGCGCCCCTATGGAACTTTCAAGTCATGAGTACCATTGTACCAGGTGGAGGTTCGCATGGGTCCTACCTTACTAGCTGAGTTGGGGCTAGGTCTATGCACTTTCGGATACGCGTTATAGAGAGTAGAGGTAGCAAATAGTTGGACTAGATCAGATTTGGATGGATTGAGCCAAGATGGATTGATCACAATCTATCCATATAAATTATGGGTAAATATGTATTTGGTTAAATATGATTTGGACAAAATTGTTCTAACCCATTTTAATCTCCTAAAACCCAAAAAACATTAAATTAAAGGTAGATTGTTAATGATCAACCCATCCCAATCCCACTCCCAAATAATTAATTTTAGAAAAAATTATTTTTCATTTAAAAAATTAAATTTTTTCGACTTCAGCACCCTATCTCCCACCCAATACCACCTAACCTGCAGTCCCTCAACACCCATCCCCACACCTCCAAATTTTTTTAATGAAAAATTAAAAAAAAAATTCTCATCGATTTTTTAAAGAAAAATTAAGAAGAATGAAATTCACCCACCTCCCCATGTCCACCCTATCCCCTACTCCCTCCTCCCCGCGTACTAGACTCCCTACCACCAGCTTCAAATTTTTTTAAAGAAAAATTAGAAAAGATTTAATTTTTTTCGCCACCTCCCCCCTACCCACACCCCCCGCCATAAAATAAAATTTCACACATACAAACAACAACAACAACAACAACATACCCCAGTGCCTCAAAAGGCTCCCGCTCATTGCGGGGTGAGGGGGG
>JAPFFP010045038.1:0-11928 GCA_026153255.1 Solanum medicagineum | reverse complement strand
GACTAACGCCTCCACGCCACTTAGGGGATCCAATATACCAAGCTTGAAGCGTCAAATAATCGAAAACTCGAAAAAATTAAAAAAAATTTCCTGCTACTGTAGCAACCCGAGAGGTTGCTTCAGTTTTCTAGTTGCTTCTTTTTTTCCTCTAAGTGTGGGAAAATTATATATATAGAAAATTAATCTCCCACTTGGACCAATCAAAAGAACCCACAACACATAACCCCACAATAATTAAATTCTTAAGGACTACACTTAGAAGAAATTTACATTTGATCCCAAACTTTATCAAATTGAACCAATTAAGGACTTACGGGTTCTAACATAAGTATACTTAGAAAAATTTCCACCTCGGAGGTTATACAATTGGCCATATGGCCTGTGTGCCTTCACGGTCCGTGTGAAGTGGTTATGTCCCACTACTTATTTCCAAACATTGGTGTTCCAAGCTCAAGACCATCACACGGCTCTCCACACGGTTCGTCAAGTGTCACACGACCCATGTGGGGTCCAAGTGTAATGTTCCTTAGCCCGAAACTCCACTCCAAGGCCACACACCCAAAATTAAGGCCAAGTATCATTTCACTGGAGGCCACACGGGTCGTGTGACCTCACACTGGCTGCGTGGTCTCCCTTGAGATGACACTTAGTTCAAATTTTGTCCAAAACGAAATTCTCAAGTTCCGATGAAGTCGTACAGTTCCGGGTCATTACAATAATAATTGACATGTTATTTTGTCACAATATTCCAATTAATTGGTACGTAGTATTAGCTTTGAAAAATAATTTTGCACAATAAATAATTAATGCTAATAATAAAATATGATAATTCTTTTCTTGAAATTTTAAAAGTGACAAGTAAATACATATTCTTGAAATGGTGAACAAGTAAAAGTAATCAGAGGAAGTATTAGCAACGCAAGAAACTGATATAAGAATAACACTGAACAGGATACATTAACAAATTTTTGCATTAGTAATGTTGACATTATTTCTTATACACTATTTGATTTGATGTAAGTTTTCCATAATTTCTATGAAAGAAAATGTTTGTTTACTAAAACACCCTCTACACTCTTTAACTTTGAGAAAAAAAAGTTTATTTACCAGTTGATGGTTTTGATTGCCAAAACTCTCATCTGGTTGTTATGGATTGAATCTTCATTTAAACTTTACATGAGTGGGACTTTCATCAGCAACAGAAAAAGAAAAAGAAAAAGAAAAAGGGTAAAAAAACATCTCTATTCACTTTTAAATAGGAATGTTTGGCTCCACATTTAATATTTACAACCAAATATCCATATTTACTTTCAAAAGAGTGCAAAATAAGGCAAGATATATTAAGAAGCCCGAAAAAAAGGGACTGCCAAGGAAAGTTTGCAATTAATGTCAAAACCATTGACAATGACATATTTCATAGGGAAAGGAAGAAAATGTATAATAATGCAACTAACCAACTGTTGCATTAAATGGGAAAAGTACTTTCTATGTGGGAAACATTAAATGAGGGTAATGATTGTTATTGAAAAAAATTGGTTTGGAACTAATCATTCACCAAACAACTATATATGTGTGTGTGTAAATTCATTATTATCATATACCATATCAACACTATTATCAATGATATAACATAGCTACCTTTGCTACCAAACAGGCTTACCAATGTCTGTACTATATGTCACCATAATTGTGTCTACATACATATTGTAACCAAACTTTTGCTTTCCCAAACAGTCATTATACAAATAGTATTACCAAATTAATACTAGAGTAACGTTTGCTAACAAAATCATGAAAAATTATATCAACAGGGAAACAAAAATCACCCATTGTAAAAATCAAATATTTATCAATTTAAATAACAACATGACACCATACACCTGATAATGTACTTACTTTTCCCAAATTTTCCCACAATACTCATACTAATAATATTTTCAATTAAACATTATAGCAACATATCTTACCCAGGGGGAATCTTAGTAGCTCAGTTGGTTTACTACCTGAACCCCTACCTTGTTGGTGAGGGTTCGATTTCCCACGTTATAATCTCCCTCCCCATTTTCCTTCCCTTACCCCCAATTTTAGCCCCAAAAAAATGTATCTTACCCAGAAAAAAATTAGTTTGGGACTAAGCATTCACCATGCTACCATGATTGTGTCTACATACATTTTGTAACCAAACTCTTGCTTTCCCAAACATTACTCATACAAATGGTATTACCAAATTTATACCATAATAACCTTTGCTACCAAATATTCATCAGATTTATTTTTTATATTTGTACCACAGTGAAAGAAAAATTTCCCAAACAAAAAAACATCTAATGCACTAATTTAAATACCAAAATTTATACCATAAATCTGGCAATATCAGTTGTTTTACCAAACTTACCCTTTCCGATACAATCTTCATACAAACTAATGCACTAACAACACCAACTTAACAATACACCAAAATTTCTCGCCAATCATTATCACAAAAAATAAAAAATGCAAACACGCAGTGGAACCAAATTTTTCCCAATAAAAACCAACTTTGTCATCAGTGAAGCCACCAAATATATCACCATAAATCTGGCAAGTATTACTACACAAATACTAACACTATTATCATCAATACAAGTAAACCACTGCCAGTGTAATATATTATCATTACGAACAAAATAAAAGACCAATATTAATATAAATAAAACAACCAAAACACTCATACCAACAATGAATCATAAATTTCCATTCCTATTGTGTAGGAAAGTTGTCTTCTAATGGCCTGTCATACCACACCTACTGCACGTAACCTTGTATCTCTTTGATTTTAATTCCGTAATTCCTTTTTTTATCATAATTAGATGGTCTTCCTGGTCTTCTCTGTATTTTTGGCGCTAGTACACTCTCTTCTAACACAAAATTAGTGATCATCCAAGTGCTCTCGCAAGACAACAGTTCAATTAGTATTGCATATGCGTCTTGATAATATTTGTTATAGTAGTACGCTGAACAGTAATCCTCTGCATGTTTTCGCCTGAAATCAATAGCTACGATTGCATGCCCACACGAAATTTCATCATGTTGGAACCATCCACAATAACACATTCTTATGTTCTTACACACTGTGAATCGTCTTGCACCATCTGTAACTGTGTGTAGGTGTTCGGTTGATGCCCTCACCTTCAATCAATAACAAAATTATACCAAAACAAACATTTACATGTTATGTATTCTTCTCCGTTGTACGCATTATTCATTAGTTAGAATTAAAAAATGAATACACATCCATACCCATCCTATGTGATATTTTTTTATTATCCACAAGTATTTGACTGTACTTTCTTGTCAATCTAGGGTTTTTATGAGTTGATATTTTTTTAGGAGTATTTTTTGTCATGGTTAATTTATAACACCCAAAAACAATAGAAAAAGGGGAACAAAAATGGTATTAGCGAGATCCCAAAAGGGGGTTACCTCACCAAGAAGATGATGGAAAGAAAAAAATCAATAATAGAGAAGGAAGATGAACAGTCTGTCAAAGAGAAAATACAAAGTGTAACCAAGAAGCTATGTTAAGTGTAAAAAAGTTTGAAAAGACAAAAGGTGGATTTGATGTGGGACAGTTGTTGGTACAAAAATTGAAAAAAAATTCAGCTTTTTGGAAGCTTTTCCCCATATCTCAATAAAAAAATTAAAAATATAAAATGTAAAAACTAAAGCAAACTGATATGTACAATTTGGTAAATAACAATATATGTTTGTAAATAGAATATGGCCCTGTGACTTATGTAATAAACAATCTTAAATTGATTTTTCTAGCAATTTTTCCAAAGAAAAATATGTTCAATAAGGAATAAATTTTTACTAGAAAAAGAAAAAAAGTAAGACAGAAATTTTGGGCATTAATTAGCAATAGAAAGAAGTTTTTGGATTTTCTAGTATATCTTTATTTTACCATATTGAGAAATTTGATCAATTTTTTTATTGCCCTCTGTAAATGCATTAAAGTTGATTTTCACAAATTTTGACAGTTTGACAATAGTTAATAGTGTACAGAGTGGGCTGTTCTCCACACAATTGCTTTGTAGTAGTCGCAAGAAAAAAAATTATAAATACTAATGTCACACCAAATCGAAATATGTAACGAATATTGTCACATTGAATAGAAACAAACTATTCTGTCTTAACGTGTATGTAAAGACTTAAATCAAATCGACACAAACTTTAACTCTCTCCATTTAAAATAATGATCTTGTTTTATTTAATATGGAGTTTAAAAAAATAAAAAAGATTTAATTTTGTAATCCTAAATTAAAATTTTAATGTCCTTTAATAATATAGTCATACAACTAAAAAAAATAGATTACTTTTTAATGCACTTAAAAAAAACAGATTATTTTTTTTAAAGGAAGGAAATAATATTCTGCAAGAAGTTTCATTTACAAACTAGCTTTGCAAAACATCAAATAATAAAGCACATTAAGGTGCCCCAAAAGAGGTCTTTTTGGAGACCTCTTTGCTTTCTGTGGGGGTGAACAATCATTGAGTGCTAATACTAAAAATTGGGATGATCTCAAATTAATGAAATGGATTTGGGCACCATATAGCTATGAAGAATACCTGCGTTTTTTTAATCAAGGATGAAATTTCAATACTCTATGTATATACGTATTTTGTTTGTGGTGTACTATTGTATCAAATTAATATGCAAGTATTGTACCTTAAATTTGTAAATATTGGTGTTTGATTTTTTTGTTCTGTTGTTCTAGTAATTAATGAAAATCCGTATGCTTTAAATTCTCTCGATATAATTCTGAACTAGACTAATTACTAAAAGATTGTTTTAAGAAATCGACCAAGCTAGAAGCGTCAAATAGTAATTTTACTTAGGTAGTTGCTTAACACTTCGGATATATTGACAGTTAATTTTATTCCATGTTTAAGTTTTATAATTAAATATAATTCTCCAAATTATTTTCGACGACCTAATACTAAACATTAATTAATAAGAAATGTATAGTAAAACATTAAAAGAACGGAGGGAATAGTTACTTGAAAGTTGTGCTAAATTATGTCTTGTGCACCAGTAAAGTCAAGAAACCTACATGTATAATCACTAAAAACCAATGTTTAATTAACTTTTCTACAACAACAATCACAAAAAGTTTATGCAATTACATAAAAGTAGTGCTTAATTAATTTTTATACACTACAACATAAAAAAATAAATTTTGAAAACAAGGAGATAAAGTGAGGCTTGGGACCTTTTAACTATAAAGTGGAAGATGCCTCTCACAATGAATAAGATACATATTTCTTATATCTGACTCTTATATTTAATAATATAGGGAGTCGAGGAAGGTTAAAGGATAGGGCATGATGGCTAACACTATATACAGTATATATTTTTGTTAAAAAAGTATAGTGTCTATGGCTAGAAGCAAGATTTCGAGCAAGTAGAATATTCATCACTTTTAATTAACAAGTAAAATGGATGGATTTAATTTGGAAGCAAGTGAAATAACTAGTCCTATAAATATATAGATATAAAGAAAAAACTCTATTCTCTTAATAAGGTGATATTAGGTTTTTTTAACGTTGCAATTCCGTATACCAAAATAAGAAATTAAAACATAGAAAGTTCAAGTAAAAACCACATTAAAGATTTTGATCTAATCCCTCTACCACTCAACTAGGCTTTAAATAACTACAGTTAGAAGGATTTATTCAATTGCATAAGTAAAGTATGAAGGGTTTGCGATTAAAAAAACAAAATTGAAAATCAATCTCAGAAGATGTTGAAAACAAAAGATCTCATGAGATCTTTTCTTTTAAAAACTTTATATTTGGAGATCGATTTTCTTACCGCAAAAATTAGAAGAAAGTCAAATCGGCCTTGGGGGGCCTTTTTTTTTTATAAAAAAAAAGAACCTCACAAAAATATAAATCTAAAGGATATAAATAAAAAAACATATATGTTTTAACTAATAAGCATCAATAGTCTAATGGTAGAAAACTGTATTCTATCACAAAGAAAGTGGAGGTTTGAACCTTGACTGGTACTTTTGTTATTTTATAATTTTTAAAATCAACCTCCTAAGGTTAAAATTTTTCAAACAAAAAAATAATAAATTTTACAAACAGTACTTTTTCAACCAATGATTTTAGGTCGAGTTTTCTCTAAAAATTCAACTCTGAAGGTCAATTTTGACTGTATTTTTGCAGTGGCTTTCTCTTCAAAAGGTGGATAAAAATTCCATTGTGACATTGATTAAAAAGTTGGAAAAAATTAAGACACATGCATTTTGTCATTTCAACTTTTTTTCCGCAAAGAGGTAGAAAAAATTTTGCCCTCTAAAAATAGTGAACAACCTAATTTCTATCATTAATAATAGTGCTATTGATCGCTACCCTAGTTATCGGCTAAACAACAAAAAAGGTAATGTGATGATAGAATAACCTTTTTACATAGCTGTGAATATTAGTTAACTCAAGTGAAGAGCTGGATAGGGTGGTCTTTCCCTTTCTAGTTTAATTTTCCTCTAAAATGATTGTATTTTCTCTTAATATAACAAGAGAAAGTTAAATAGCTTAAGCACGCAATAAGTCGATATATTGAGCAGTTTTAGAGTATATCTGTAATTTTTCTATGGTTCTTTTCTTTTCATCTATTTTTCTTAGATTTTAATATTTTATATACTTAAAAAATAAAAAATGCATAAAAATATCATAAATCATGATAATTACAATCTAAAATATTGTTAAAAACATATTAAAAATTTGATTAAATTTTTATATTAATCTCAATAATTAACAACATTTGATTGACTTCTTGAAAGTCTGTAACACCCCGTAAGATTATTGAAATGCCCCTAAAACTTAATCGTGCACACAACGCGCCTTCCAGAGCTCCGATTGGAAATCCGAGATCGAATTTGCGATCAGTACAGAAAATCGAGTTGAAAAATGGTCTCGACCCGATTTAAGAGCGACCGGAGTGAAAAATAATTTTCACTAATTTTTCTCCGGACAATGTCTGTCCGCGCCCTTGGTGCGACGCAGAGGAGGCGCGGAGACACACTTAAGTTTTTTTTTTTTGGTTAATTTCAACAAGAATTGAAATTTCACGAAAGTAGCAAAAATACATTGGTTTGCGCCCCTGGCGCGTCGCGGACCAGTGTACATATTTTAGAACTTTTTCTTATAATTACGGGAAGGGTATTTTGGATATTCTCAACCCTTTTTTAAGTCTTAAAATATATTTTAGAGTTCGTTTATTAGCAAATGAGGGCTCAAAACCCATATATTTTTAAGCCTAAACGTAAGTTCTGAGGAAAGAAGAAAAAGAAGAGTTGAGGGTTTCAAGCTTGGGTCCAAATTCTTGTTAAGGGTTTATAAAATCTTCATCCTAGCTATGTAAATGCTACCTGGAACATGAAATCGTTCTTTCATTTGCCCCAATACATGTAGTAGGTTGACAATTGATATTTGATTGGTCTGAAGCAGTGATTCTTGAAGAATTTCTTGAAAATTATCTTTAATTTTTATATACTATCTCAAATTGATGATCATCATACTTGTATTTACTGTTTATATGTATTATTGTGTGATTGTATACCTAAATTGCATGATTTCTCTTGTTTAATACTTCAAGAATGAACTTAGGGGTAATGTCTAGAGCCTTGATTATCTGAATGTGTTGATTGTTAGAGTCTGAGTCCTAAGGTGAGGGTATTGATGACTGACACTGATTGAATTAGTGTTATTAGGCCAAATGAGACTGAACCTTAGTTTTGAAAGAATAATCTTACTTTTTGAGTTGATAAATGATGAGATGAGCTAAGTGTTCTTGTCCGTAGGGGTTGAGTGATGGAAATTCTTGATATATTGAAAGACTTATGAGGATATTGAGTCCTGTGAGGAGTATTAGCACTGAAATGGGTAAGAGTGAGTCTCGCTCGTACTCATTAACTATGTGGCCAGTGTAGGAGAGGATTGAACTATGAAAGCAGATTTTCTTTGTCCCGCAGAGGGCTTAATAGACTTCTTTTGGGATCCCCGATAGACCCGTCCTATACCCCGACAAGGTACTGGATGGATGTGACGACGACATCTCTTCGTTGTATCATCACCGGCTCATAGGTGGTGGTTGTCGATTATAGAAACTCCTGGATATGTTTCGTGATGGTAGTACTCTGATGTTGATGTGATAGTGTGATGTCTGGATGGATAGTGATGTGATAGAGACCGTTTCATACTCTAAGTTGAGGGTGAGTGATTGACGAGCTATTGATATTGTATATTGTTTACTTTAGCCAGTTTTACATACAGTATATTCCACGTACTGACGCCCCTTTGGCGCTGCATCATTTTATGATGCAGATACTTTAGATAGAGGACTTCAGTAGGTCGATCATTGAGGTTCACATATCCCGAGACAGAGACTTGGTGAGTCATCCCTTACTTTCGGAGGACATCTCTATCTTTCCTTTATTTTGAGTTATTTCATTTGACTATGGTAGCCATGGCTTGTCATGGTACCTTCTTGGAGGGTAGCTATAGAGGATTCATAGACATGGATAACAAATAGTTGATGTTGGGATTGTTTTTCCCGTTTTCCTATTATTATTGCGTTGCCCTTTTCTTCGGATTCCATATGATAATGATTATGATAGTTTCTCAGCCCACTGATAGCCCCTTTTTAATTACTTAATATCTTCCGCAATATGAATTGATTGAACGAAGGTGATGAGACTAGGTGGTCCGCTTGGGGGCTAGCAATAGTCTCCGAGTGCCAGTTATGCCTAGGGTACCCTCCCGGGGCGTGACGAAATCTATCTGGACCACATAAATTAAGACAAGTGAGTAATATATATTATTTCAAAATTACGTAGAAAAAAAAATATATAAATCACAATAATTAACAACTTAAAATATTCAAATGACATAAAAAGTTTGATCAATTCTAGATTCAGATGAGTAACATATATTGTTTGAAAATGTCATAAAAGTAATATAAATCACAATAATAAAATTTTTTAAAGTTTATCAGTGCTGCATAAACTAGGACAAGGAAAATAAATTTGTTATTTAAAAATTACATAAAAGATACTATAAATCATAACAATCAATAACTTTAAATATCTAAAATAATGATATTAAAATTTAATTGACTCTATAAATTCTATCTATGACAGATAAATTAATACAAAAAAAAAATTTAAAATTGAGCTCATACCGGCACGGGCCCATGTGTCTATAATATATATACTATTGTACCAAATAGATTTATGAGCGGAAACGTATTCTCTAAAACTACGTCTCTTTCAAAATTAAATCAAATTCTCACTATCCCTAAATTTCTTGATAAGTAAAAACAGAAAAAATAAATTAAAATGGATAAAGTAATTAACTAATAGCAAGTCTTATAACTAGCGTAGAGTAGGGGGAAGGGGCGCAATTTCAGCCCATATAAGGTGAAATGAGTCCTTTTAGTCAATATTTATGTTAATGAATCACTCATATTTTCTAAATAGGTAAATATGAATTGATCTACTTTAAGAGCTCATACAAATATGGTCAAAATAGATAAAATATGGGTATTCATATAGACTCATAGATCCCCCACTCATAATAAAATAATTTTTGTGTGTGTGATTTTCTTTACTTAAAAAAATTTGGGGGTGAGAGTGGGGTAAGGGGATGGGTGCTGGGGTAAAAGTGGGGGCGGAGTTGGTGAAAAAATTTAACTTCTATTTTATTTTTTGTTTTTCTTCGAAAGGATAGTAGTAGGGAGTCCGAGAGGGGGTGGGGTAGGGGTAGGGTGTAAGTGGGGAGGTGAGTGATTCATTTTTTCATTTTCTTTAAAAAATATTTGGGGTTGGGTGTAGGAGACCTGGTGGGGAGTTAGGTGGAAGTGGGGGGGGATATTTTTTTTTTAATTTTTCATTAAAAGAAATTTGGGGTGGGGATGAGGAGTTGGGCATTGGGGGGTTAAAAAAGTATTTTTTCTGAAAGCTTTTTGTTTTTATCTTTAAAAAATAGAGGGGGGGGGTGTGCGAGTAAGATTGGTGAATTTTATTTTTTTTGCTATTTTTTAATTTTAAAATTGAGAGTGATAGAGGTGCGGGAAGGGTGGAAGTGCGTGGGGATAAGGTATGGAAGTAGAAATTTTTTTAAAAAAAATTATGAAAGAATAATTTTTTGGGAATGGGAATGGGGTGACAAGAGTTGATTGAGTATTAACAATCGAAGTTTGAAAATTTTCTATATATATAAAGCCATAAGAAAATAAAAATAAAATAACTTTTAATAAAAAATAATGTTGCCTAAAAAATAGATGAAAAAATTTTATTTTTGAAAAAAGAACTTTTTTATACAAAAAGTCACACCCAAATAAAAATAAAATATACTTTTTTCAAATGCTGTAAAAAATAAAGGATAAAAATTTTAGCCTTGGGCTGATTTGAGCAAAAAAGGCCAAATGAGTTCGGATTTATTTGAGCTACATTGAGCCCATGACCTTCTTGGACTATTTTTTTAAATTAAAAAAGGAAAAATTACACAACCACACAACATATTTTACCATATTTTCTAATAATCTCTACCATCCTAAAAAATTATTAAAAAAAAACCTTATTCTACTCTTTCTCTCCAACTTGTAGATATCTAGACTATTATTTCTCTCTCCTTCTTAATTTATCCTAAATTATCTCCTAATTTTAAGTATTCTAATCAATATCTACATCATCTTCCTATTTTTTTGGCTCCTGATCATGATTAATTTTAATTTCAATTTTTTTTATCATTATTTTCAAACTAAATAAAAAAGAGAAGAAATTGAAAAGTCTCTGATTGCTCCACCAAAACCTAGTATCTTCCATTTTTCATCTATTTCTTCATAACTGTCTCTATTCCGATTTCAACTATGAGTACCATTCTAAAAATAGGAAAATCCTTGATCAAGTATTAACTATCCTGATCAAGCACCTAGTTTTAATTATCAAGTATCTACAAGACAAAAAAAAATAAAGCTTATGTTATATAAGAGTTTGAATGTTAAATAGATGCAAGTGGATGAATAATGTTGATACATGAATATATACAATTTGTTTGTTCATTTTAAAGACATAGGTTCAGTGCTATTGAATAATTTAGAAATTGGAACAAATTCTTTAAAAGAATGTTAAATTAAATTCACAAAGTTACTGGTTTAAACAAAGAGTGAAATAAGTATCAAACAACTGACAATACACTATTTGATGCCTGATATATTTATAATAATCAAATATCAAAACAAAAATTTGATTCAGCGGTCAGATATCTTGTTTAAAGCAAGTATCAAGAATTTACATTGAAGAGTGGTTCAGATATCATACGTGTAAAATTTTGCTTAACATTTGCATATAGGTATCATGAGATAAATAAATCTAACTACTAAAAAACATATGTAAGATTGAAATTTTTATGATTACTGCAAATACCAACTGGAAAAGTACTAAATATACTAACATCGCTATTCAACATCAAAATAACAACCGTAGAAGTATCAAAACATGTGACATATCTATTCAACATAAAAAAAAAAAAAGAATCAAAGGCAGACACATTTTTTTGTTCTTTTGTCGGCATCCAGTTCAGCCACGATTGCTTCAATCAATTTTACGAAGAAAATATTTCTCCAATAACTATACCGTTGATTTTGTATCCATCGCTTTTGACAACAAAGGGGAAGTGGTAATGGGCTCTTTCTTTTCCCCCTTTTTTGCATGTCGTTTTGGGACTTTGGGTGTCACGACCCCACCCCGGGGCCGTGACTCGTGCCGATTAAGCACTAGCGCTAATATCCAGTCACAAGGGTTCTCAAATTAGTTTACCAAATTCTGCCGGAATTTCGGCAGAGTTTCCTCTGTTTTATGGCCTAACCCACCTGCAGGAAAA
>JAPFFP010045037.1:0-34523 GCA_026153255.1 Solanum medicagineum | reverse complement strand
ACACTCCACGTCAACCTTTTTGGCACGTTTGGGGGGTTTTTATATATATATATATATATATATATATATATATATATATATATATATATATATATATATATGTATATATATATTGGAAGTTAAAGGAGGGGAGGAAAATATAGTTGGAATTCATTATCCATGGAACTCAAAATTTCGTAGTTATCATTGCCAAGCATCAACTGACTTTCTAATTTCCCCAACGTCAGAATATGTGGCATCGATCGTTAGAGGATCACGCCATTGGTCGAAGGGTTTTCTTGTTCCTTTATGCGCATACTTGTTGAAATTCTATGTGGATTATTTATGAAGAATTTTGGCTTCATGAAGTCACTTTCTTGGTTGAAGATCATGAGCTTTTCTTAATCTTATATTTAAAAACTATAATGATATGTTGAATTAATGAAACTTCTTTTCAAACATGAAATTTTTGGCATATGGGGGTCATTGGCTCTCGGATTATCTTGCACTTTCCAAAACCAGCTTAAATTTTCAAAGGTTGATCAATGACGTACTTTACTTTCGAGGATGGCTTTCTCTCTCTAATTTCTTCAAAATTGGAATTTTTGGTAGAGCTTGTTGGAGGATCATGTTATTTGTGTTAGGGTTTTCTTGATTTATCCCATTACTAGTTGTTCCTCCTCCATCTTGCAACATGCTATTGTTCAATCCCATGAAATATATGTACAATAATGAATAGTCATCATCATCATCATGGTTAATCTGATAAGTTATACTTGAAGAATTTTCATCTACTGATGAATAAATAGGACAGTTGTTGGTGACCATAGTCTGCTCCTCGTTAGGAATAATATTAGGTAATTTTGAAACTGTCACAATATTCTGAAGATAATCTAGAGAAGAATTTTGTACTAAGATGCTAGGAATAATGTTGGTGTTCATGGGCTGATCTTTTGGATACTCAAATATTTTTGATAGGTCTTCTTCTTCACTAAAATAAAATATATTTAGTAGATGATCTGCATTTCCTTCACCAAAATGAAATATTTTTGATAGGTCTATTTCTTCAACAAACTCAAATTAACTGTCCAATGGTAAAGTAGAGGAATAAAGATCTTGATCATCTATATTCAAGCAACTGTTTTGACCTTAATCCATGTTTATCGGTGTATATAAAAAGAAATCATGCATCATCAAGTTCATTGATCACAAAATTATAATTGATTTTTTTGGTACGCAATATAAAGAGGATTCTTTATTTTTACCAAGGTATTTTTTTCTCTTTTTTTTTCCTTATCATAAAAAAAATCATTCATGAAATCACAAAAAGAATTAGAAAAAATACAATTGTAAATGAGAAAATAGAATCATCTATGCTATAAGATATATAAATAATTTATTTAATCAAAGGATATTTAAGACATAGATAGTTTTACTGTACAAAAAGAAAAAAAAGGAATCCATAAAATTTTTCTAGTGTCGAGGTGTGTATATTGGTGGAAAATATTAACTATTTGATATAAAGAAAACTAACTTCAAAATATATATTTATATGTCTTTTGAAATCATTTTTGTTACACCCCATAAAATATTCTATCTGATTTGGATAAGGGTACGCAGAGAATTGTTCAGAAGAATCTGAGAAAAATTGTAGATGTTGGTTACGAGAGGGGTTACTACATATAGGGAGGTTTCCGACTCGTCAATCGATTTTCATAGCGACTTACAGCGAATTCAAGTTTAAAGGACCTTAGGAGTACGAAATGGACTATGAATAGTAGACCATAATACGAGTCGTAGGGGAGGATTTCCTGACTTATTCCAGAGAAGATCTAATCATATTGTTCACGAGGAGAGGTTACGACTCGTAATAGGAAACACGACTCGTAATGTGGGGTTTCGTATCAGTTTGCAGAGACTCAGGATTTTCCAACCATGTGGATCACGAGAACTACTTATCACTCATAGAAAGGACTACGAGTCGTAGTCGGGGTCTCGTAGACCCTGCTGGCAGTTTTAATGAGGGGTATTTTTGTCCATTCTAGTTCCTTTTTGTCAAATCCCTTCACAGTTTAGACGTGTATATAGTCTTGAAACATAACCCTAAGGGTATTTATCACCCCTTTTCACCTTTAGGGTTCTTGAGAGCAAAGAGGAGAAGAGTAAGGAGTTAGTGTTACTAACCCAAGAGCAAAGATTGGTTGAAGATCGATTATTCTTCAATTTCCAAGTATGTAAGGCTTACCATAGTGTGGAATCTAGTCCTTCCACACGCCCCTTCATTTATTTGAGTCCAAGCTTTCGTATGAGATGATATTTGAGAAATTTTCATTACTCTAATACTAAATTCTTGTACCTATAATGAGATTTCTTGATGATATATGACATATGTTGTTGCATTGGATCACTTTCTACATGAAGTTGTTATGGATCTTTTCACTTGATGGCATGGTTCCTAAATTGCATAATTTAATGAGTTTTTGTGCATATTATAGAGTTGATGATGGGTCTTAGCATATGAGCTGAGTAGTTTGAGTATGATTTTGTATGGGTAATACATTACATTGAGTCACACCTGACACTATGCATGAGCACCTTGCATTGCACTACTTGATGAGTAAATTGAGCGAGTCTAAATGATCGTATGAGTCTGAGTCGAGTTGATTGTTGCATTAATCGCTTGAATTAATGAGTAATTGAGATGAGTTGAGTTGAGATGACCCTATGAGGTTGAGCTTTGAGTTGATTGACTAAATATTGAGGGTTGAGTTGATGCATGTTTTAGTCTTAGGAAGAGTATTGAGTATCTATTTGGGTGATTGATGAGCACCCCGGAACTATGTTTGCTAGCATAGGATAGTCGTGAAGCTTGATTAGGCGGCTCTTGTCCCACAGGTGGACACTCTCTCAGCATCCGAGGGAGCGAGGTTGAGGTTGATCACCTTTTTCTGTGGCAAGTTATGGGCGGGCGTGGCAACAATGTCGATTCATTGTGCATCACCTAATTAAAGGTGGTAGGATGAGGGATGTCGGTTGGAAAAACTCCTAAGAAACATTGATTTGAGAATGAGATTTCAAACTAAGTCTATTTTACAAAGCTTATTTTAAAAGTATGATTTTACTATAAAACTTGCATATTGAGTTGAGCATGAGATGTTGAGTCAAGGTGAGTGAGTCGAGCTTTACTTTTCTGAGCTGTTTTACATAAAAGTATATTCCATATACTGACATCCATTTGGGCCTTAATCATTTTATGATGCAGATACATGATATAAAGGATCTCAACACATGCTTTGTTGAGGCCCAAGTTCAGTACACTTCGGAGTTGGTGAGCCCTCCTTGCATTATGGAGGAGCTCTTCTATCATTCATTATCATTGAACACTTTACTTTATTTGAGTTAAGGTGTCCATGGCTTGTCATAGCACCATTTTAGACTGGTTTAGTAGAGGATTCATAGACATTTGAGTAGAGGATTTGATGAGTCTTTTGTATCTAAACTTATTCTCATCTATAAGATATGATATAGTAGAGTTATGCACTTATTTCTCTTCTTGCATATGATGCCTACTTAATCGAGTTATTCTTCTGCTCTCGAGTTAATATGACAATGAGGCCAAGAGGTTTTCTTGGGGAATCAGTAATGGTTCTTCAAGTTCCGGCCACACCAAGGGTTCCCACCTAGGGCATGACAAATTTGGTGTCAAAGAACAGAGTTTAAGTGCCCTAGGGAGTTTATGAAGTCGTGTCTAGTAGAGTCTTATTTATGGGTGTGTTGTGCACCACACATCATAAGTGAGAGGCTATAGGACATTAGGAATAGTTACCCTTCTTTTGTATTCTAAGTTTGTGCAATGGAGTTAGACCGGGTGAGAAAGGTCAGGCCGATGGCAGTTGCCTTTCATTTTTGAAATTCTTGAACGACGAGTTAGGTTTTGCCGGCTTCATGACCCTGTAGAAATTCTCGGGTTAGGAAATCTGGAAGGGAGTTCTTTTCTCCTTTAGTGAGTTCAATTTTAAAATCAAAGCTAGATAGTAGAGCTTGCCATCTAGCAAAAATTTGTTTTGAAACGAGGTTTTTAACATCCTTTTGTAAAATCTTTTTGGCTAACTTACAATCAACCCTAAGTAAAAATTCTTTGTTAATCAAATTATCTTGAAATTTAGTGATACATAGCACTATAGCCAAAACTTCCTTTTTGATGGTACTATAATTTTTCTGGGTAGAGTTCCAGACTCCAGACGTAAATCTTACAAGTTGCTCACAACTATCAAGACTTACCTTTTGTTTTAGAATACCTCCATAGCCTATATCAGAGGCATCTGTTTTACAATAATATAAGCTTGAGGATTAGGAATCCCTAGACAAGGAAGATTTTGGACAAGCTTCTTAATCTTCCTAACGCTATTGGTTTGTTCATCACTCTAAGGTGAGGGATTTTTTCTAAGTCTCTTGTAGAGGGGTTCACAGACCTGCCTAATGTTTGGAATAAAATCTGCAACATAATTTAGGCTTCCCAAGAACCTCTGAAGCTGGGTCTTGTCCTTGATTTCATCAGGGAATTTGGTAGAGAATTTTATGGCATGACAGATAGGTTTATGACTTCCTTGATACAAATCATAACCTAAGAACCTAATTGAGGTCTGAAAAAGTTTAATCTCTTTCGCACTCACAACAAGACCATTTCTTTTAACAATTTGAAAGAAAGTATTCAAATGTTTAAAATGAGAATCAATATCCTCAGAAAAGATAAGCACATCATCAATATAAACAATTGACAAATAACTATAAGGATTGAAAATGCTATTCATAATATTTTGAAATTCAGAAGGAGCATCTTTCAACCCAAAGGGCATAACATTCCATTCATAGTGTCCAAAAGGTACATTGAATGCAGTCTTATACTTATCATGCTCAGCAATTTGAATTTGCCAAAAACCTGATTTCATATCAAACTTGCTATAAATATTAGCTTTATAGGTTCGTTTTAAAAGATCCCTTTTATTAGGAATTGGATGTCTAATCCATTTTAAAATAGAATTCAAAGGTTTGTAATTAATTACTAACCTAGGTGTACCCCTTTTTTTCTGTACTATTATTAACATAAAATGCAGAACAACTCCAAGGAGATTTAGAGGGACGAATAATACCATTTTTCAATAAATCATCAATTTCCTTTTTATAAAATTCCATCATTTCCTGATTCATCTGAATAGGTCTCTCCTTAGTAGGGATATCCTTTTCATCAAAACTAAAAATCTATGGCAATTCAACAGAGTGCTTTTTTCGTTCCCAAAAAGTGGTAGGCAAATCAGAGCAAATTTCATTTTCAAAATGTTTTTGAAGGGATTCGACCTTAGTGACCATTCCGAGGGTTTTAAAAATTTGCTTGATTTTTTCAATTTTAATTTCCTCCTTTAAAAAAGAGTTATGTTGAGAAAGGCGATTAATTTTGAAAACAGTTTTATCTTTTAGAAAAGAACTTTCTTCAGAAGAAAGGGACTTAACAAAGGGAAAGAAAACCTTTTGATCAAGGATACAAGCATAAATACCATCAAAGTTATCAGTATAAGGTTTCAACTGATTAATGAAGGGCAAGCCAAGAATAATATCTTCATTGATATTTTCAGTAATAACAAAATCATTCATAAAGCAAATGTTATTGTTGCAAATATGAGCTTTAGAAAATTTGTAATTAATCTTCGTTCTTTCTTCTGTAGCGGAGTATAAAAGAGTAGTACTTATTTCTAAGTACTTCAAAGGAATGATGCCTTTCACAATGCAATTGCGATCAGCTCCACTGTCAACCAATGCAATTTTATTAAGGACTAGGTCTTTAGCAACAATCAATTTTATGGGTATATGCTGACTTAGAGATTTGATGGTAAGAATGGCAGGGTGGGGTTCCTAAAAGGAATCAGATTCTTTAGGATGTTCTCCTGGGAAGTCAGGTTCTCTAAGGTGATCAGAATCAGGGGAAAAAAATAGATTTTCCCTTATCATTTTGAGAAGAAACATCTCAAATGACTTGGGACTTGAGAGCCTCTACTTCGACTTTTTCAAGTCGAGATTTAATCTCCCTGACTTCCTGCTTTAGAGAATTCATCTCCTCTCGCAAGTCAGAGACTGAGGATTCAGAAGGTTTATCAAACCTAGACAAAATATTTTTTATCCTAAAATGCTCAATCGACCTAAAAGGTTTCTTCCATTGGGAATTGAGAATGATCTTTTTCAATTAGAGAAGATATTTGGCATGAGAATCATCGTCCTTGATGTGGTCAATGTTATCAAAGAGAACTTCTTTAGAATCCTCAGTAATCACCTGAATGGTATTCTTTGTGCAGTCACAAAAAACACCTTCATAAGAGCAATCATTTCCAGATTGACTTTCATCAGTTTCATATGCGACATTGATATTCTCTTCATAGCTATATTCATCTGAGGAAGAGTAATCTGAGGAAGAATCGCTATCTTGAAGGATAGAATAGAGTTTCTCTTTAGTATCATCATCCAGACCTAGGAGGTTGATCTTCCTCTTCTTCTTAGAAGACTTTCACAGGTTGGCTCTATGACCAGATTTACCACAGTTCCAACAAACATCTTCCTTGTTTGAAGGTCGACACTTTTTGAACTTCGTCCTAGGTTTGTCTTTGGAAGTACTAGGCCTAGGTCTCCTAGACTTATAGAAGAACTTCTTAGAGGATTTCCTGGCAACCTTGGAAGGGGGAGAGTCAACTTTGGTGAAACCAAAGTCACGACAAAAGCTACCTAACTCGCCCTTAGAAGTCAAACGATCTTTCTTAAGTTGACTCCTAAGCTTAAGGTTAGTGCAAAGCTCTAGGCTAACAGTGTTGATAAAACTAGCAATGTCTCCATAGGTCATCTGACTATAGGGGATTTTACCTTCACAATGATCCCTAATTTTGGTTCTAACCTTATCTGCAAACAGAGGGGGTAGACCACTAATGAATCGTTCTTTTCAGAAGTCACTATCGCGGTCTGGTCTGATCATAACCTTGGCGAGGAAGTTGTCCTTATACCACCTAAAGTCAATTAACTCAGGGTAGGACAGGTTGTTCAGGATTTCAAGACTACGATCTTGAAAGAGTATGGGCTCACCTACAAAGTGCTTGGCAATGTGGTAGAGGAGTATGGCACAAGCATCCTCTTTGGGCTCATGAACAGTCGCTTCAGTACCACCTTCAACTTTTATGGTGGTAGATATAGTGGTTGCACCAAAGATACTGGCCTTTAGATTATCAGTGAAATAGTTGTCCCATTAATGTCTAAGCATACCAGTGAAACCTGCCACAATCAGGGTACCAGCTTCTTTATCAGAAGAACCCCTGACCTTATAGGCAGTAATTGCAACACCCATTTCATGGAGTTTATTGTAGATCTGGTGTTCAGCCAGTCCATCAATATTCCATTCTTGGATGTCACTGCCAGTAAAGGAAGAAGAGGAAAGATACGGATTTTGCTCAAACTGGATGTCCAGGAAGGAGGGCCGATTGTAATAATTTTTTTGAGTATGATATCATATTGGGACAATTTGGAGGGGGAATCTTCAGTCAAAGTCTAAACACTTTCTTTCTCCTTTCCTTTGTCAGATTTATCAGAAATACTAAAATGGGCTAACTGCTCATTTATTTGTTCAAGAAGTTTTTCCAGAAACTTTAAAATCATCACTAAGCTTAGAAAATTTATCTTTTGAAAACTCAGGGTGTTTAAAGATAGGATTAGGCTCAAACGTACTAAGACTAGTACTGGGCCTGGAACTAGGAACAGAGGCAGTAAAAACAGATTTTGTTTTGGTTTCTTCAAGTTGTTGAGAAACAGTGTACAAAAGCCAATTAGTATAGTCATTCTGCTCAATAACTTTATCCAAATCTTTGTTCAAAGTAGTAAGATGGGGTTTGTCACTCTTAAGTTTAGAAGGAGAAGCAGTTACAATCTCATTGGCATGAGGGCTTTTAATACCTTCCAAAGGGGGAATGCTAGATTCCACAACTTTATTAGTCTGAGTGTACCATTTATTAACAAGGACAGAGAGAGACTCTTTTTGGTCATCCAATTTTCCAGTAATTTCAAACCATTTAAGAAATTCAATATGACATTTTAAATGTTTCATATCAGAAATCCATTCTTTTGAAAGCAAAGATTGTTGTTTATGAGAAAAGGTATTTCGATAACACAAAACTTTCATTTTATTCTCTGGTGCCATCTGAGGGCTTTCAACGACTTCATATAAGGAGAAAAATCATTTTCAGACTTGACAACACACATACCAGGGTCTGTATATTGCCTAGGTGGCTCCATATCATACTCTATGGGACTACTAGGTTTTTGGACTCTAGGTTTATAAAAGACTTTAGGGATTTCTCCCGAAAAATCAACACCGCTAACCTGACCCTTTTCATTAGAATGAAAAGACTGAGTGCGGGAATCAAGCTCCTCTTCGGGGGGTTTGGAAGAAGTTGATACGGATGCGAAACTTCTACGAGCATGATTATCAAGAAATTTAAGATCAATTGAACTATCCGGATTCTGGATGACTCGTTTAATTTGTATTTTCTCGGGATGAGAGGGTAAAGGTTTTGTAATGGCTTTAAAGTGCCAATCATTGCTGGCAAGGAAGTCATTCCACTTAAGAAGCTGAAGGACAAAGATGGTACTATGATCATGGTTTGCTTCCATTAGCATAGTTCCACCTTTCACACTCTCGATTTTAGCTTTTGGGGCTAGAGTGGTTCCCATGAGTCGGTAATAGACTCGATAAATGACAGCAATCTATCTAGTTTTAGATTTGCTGTAAATGTTCTTCGTCTTAATATTCAAAGTCAAAGTATCCATAACATTTGGATCATTAATATCAACAGAGAAATTAGGATAGCAATCAAAGTAAACAGGGCGATCATCTAAGTTACTTTCAAGTGCTCCTAATAGAGAATCATCAAAATTTAAAAATCTTGCATCACGCAATAAAGCACGAACTGGAATATTAAGGCCTTTTCGAAAAAGGGGTTTAACAGCAACTAGTACAAGTCCAATATGCAGGTAATTAAATTGAGAATGATATCTGGATATGTCTTGTTCATTCAATAGCTTTATAATTTATAAAGAATTATTAATAGCAACAGTAGACTCACGGGTCTTGATGTTATGTTCTTTGACAAACGAAAAATTACCTATCTGGTAAATATTTGAAAAAGGTTCTTCTGGAATACTCCAGTTTTCCAAAGTAGTTTCAGTCAAGGAAATCTGGGTTGCCCTAGAAGACAAGTTCACACTGTTTAAAACATTTTTGTTATTCATTTTTAAAAGATTACTGTCCAGAGTCCTGCGTTATACTAAAAAAATAATGTAAATACAAGAATATAAATATGCCAAAGTTCAGATAAAAATTACTTCATATTATCATTAGCTTATTTATACCTACATGTCCTCTTGGTTTTACCTCTTTTCTCTCTAGTGTTATCTTAGCGACGGGACCACCTAAAGGTCTAACATGCCCTCCTGGGTAGGACCACAGTACGACTGACCAACGTCTTAAACGGGGTACTATTCGGAAACCTCACACACATAGAGAGAAATAAGTACCTCATACAAAGTAGATACCGGATAAAACATGATAATATAAAATAATAATTATAAGAATCTTAACATATTTTATCAATTATAAACATAATTTGAATTAGTAGAACAAGCAGGCTCCAGAAAGTATGCGTATTTAGCTGCTCATACTAAATACGTATACTATCATTATGGCTATGATACCAGGGGAAACAGGATCGAAAAATCAAAAAATGAACAAAATAATCAGTGGGAAAGGGCTTGTATAGGTATTACTTTGGAAGTAATATATTCTAAGGTTTCCTCGTGGGCTTTAAGATTTTGGGTCCTGGGTTGGACCTTAGGATCTACTGCTTGGGTGAAGGATTTAGGATTCTTCATTTCATAAATCTTCTTGTTTTGTCCAACAAAGAGAGGTTGGGTAGTGGATTTAGATTCAGGCTTTGGGCTTGGGATTTTGGGTAAGTCTGCAAGGATGGAGAATTTATTTTTGCTTGGGCTTGGGCCAGGCGAAGGTAAAGGGGGAAAGGAAGGCCTTAGTTGGACTAGGCCGGGTGAGAAAGGTCAAGCCGATGGTAGTTGACTTTCATTTTTGACATTCTTGAATGGCGAGTTAGTGGAAAACAGGATCAAAAAATCAAAAAATGAACAAAATAATCAGTGGGAAAGGGCTTTTTTGAGCGGATCTTTTGGGGATTCTAAATTATTTAAGTGAAACAATAACTAAAATAGATAACTAACTTAAAACACTTTATTCATGAAGGAGATTTACAACAAGGAAGAAAAGAGTACAAGGCTGGAAAGTTTATAGAGAGGCTAAAGAGAAAGAAGGTGGAGAAATTGGAAAATCTATATCGGGATCGGCCCTTTCTAAGATTTTCCTTTCACCCCTTGGGCTACCCCCGTCCCCCCTGGCTAGGTGATTCTGCCACCCCTCGGTTTACCACCCATCAATAGGCAATATCTTTTACTTAATCTTTCTATTACCTTTGAGATGATTCTTTTAGTGGTCATACTATTGGAGTTGTAGAACTGTAGATGTAGCATGTGATATGTAAATAATCATACAAGACACTACGACAACGAAAAGAGTACATTACACAAATAATGGAACGTGTATGACATGAAACAACTCGTGAACTTTATTAAGCAACAAGAACCCATGTAACTTGGTAGACAAGTGTGTATGCAGATTTGAAGGTGAGTATGCATGGGAGCATATGAACATGTGAAAGAGTGGAGACACTATCAATAGTTGTGTCGGAGTTGGTAAGTGCCTTTATGTGCCAAGGAGGAATCTAGATTTCATGCCAAGTAATACGAAATCGAGTAGCCTTACATACCTCGCTATACGACCTCGCTATTACTTCGTGATAACCTTCCCTTCCTCCAAATATTTATCTACAATATAGTAGGTGGTAAAACTAGCATTAGCAGCCAATAGAAACAACTTGTTAGCCCAATATCATAAACACAACACACAGGTAGCAAACGTATAATCATAAACCCGAGCATATTCTTTCAACCTTTTCGCCTCTAATCATATTTTCTAATACACATTCTCATATAAATATCATGTGTAGCTTGATTTAAAGTCATAACAATCTTACAACATTCCACAATGCACAACACATAACAATTCTACACAACAGACAAATAGGCGGCATAACGTTACATCCCTTTGCTACATTTGGACGTCGACAATTTCAAACCTGTTCCAACTTTAATCAAATAGTACCCACCATATATACACATAAAAAAAATCCTAAAATAGTGAAAAAAAATAGTTGTAAAGTGTACGGAGAACATGAAACAACAATCTCCGATCATCAACCCACAAGTTACTATAAAACTTGCATATTGAGTTGAGCATGAGATGTTGAGTCAAGGTGAGTGAGTCGAGCTTTACTTTTCTGAGCTGTTTTACATAAAAGTATATTCCATATACTGACATCCATTTGGGCCTTAATCATTTTATGATGCAGATACATGATATAAAGGATCTCAACACATGCTTTGTTGAGGCCCAAGTTCAGTACACTTCGGAGTTGGTGATCCCTACTTGCATTACAGAGGAGCTCTTCGATCATTCATTATCATTGAACACTTTACTTTCTTTGAGTTAAGGTGTCCATGGATTGTCATAGCACCATTTTAGATTGGTTTAGTAGGGACTTCATAGACATTTGAGTAGAGGATTTGATGAGTCTTTTGTACTTAAACTTATTCTCATCTATAAGATATGATATAGTAGAGTTATGCACTTATTTCTCTTCTTGCATATGATTTCCACTTAATTGCATTATTCTTCTACTGTTGAGTTGATGTGACGATGAGGGCAAGAGGTTTTCTTAGGGAATCAGTAATGGTTCTTCAAGTGCCGGCCACACCAAGGGTTCCCACCCAGGGCGTGAAAAATTTGGTGTCAAAGCATAGATTTCAAGAGTCCTAAGGAGTCTATGAAATCGTGTCTAGTAGATTCTTGTTTATGGGTGTGCTGTGCACCACACTTCATAAGCGAGAGGCTATAGGATATTAGGAATAGTTGCCCTTCTTTTGTCTAAGTTAGTGCAATGGAGTGAAAACATTACAAAAACTCTTTTCTGACTCATACGTTACACGATTGCAGATCATGCCACCTAGACACACAGTGACCCAGAGGAATGCTTCAGCTAGCACTGTTGAGAACCCTAATTCAGAGGTGCCTCCTTAGGTGTAGATGAGGGGCTGAGGTCGACTGCCCAGGACCACTAGTGCTTTTGTGATATCTACTACTCCACCTACTTTTGCTACACAGGCCAACTTTAGAGGAGCCATTGCCATGCTCACCCAGCTTGTAGCTGCTCAGAGTGGGAACCAGGGCTCTCAGACTCCTACTTGTAGCTCTCATGAGCCAACAGCTGCCTCTAGATTGAGGGACTTTCTGAGGATGAATCCACCTGTCTACAATGCACCCTCAAAATTTCATTAATAAGATGTGGAAAGTGCTAAAGACTATGCATGCGACTGAGATTGAGAGAATTGAGCTTGCTGCCTATCAACTCAAGGATGTGGTCAATGTTTTGTACAATCAGTGGAAAGAGAGTCAAGGTGATAATTTTGTGCCTGCTATTTGGGATGAGTTTGAGAGTGCCTTTCTCTATGACTCCTTTCCTCAAGAGTTGAGAGAGGCTAATGTTGAGGAGTTCATGAATTTGAAGCAAGAGGGGATCACTGTGAAATGGTATAGCCTAAAATTCATCCAGCTTTCCAGGTATGCACCGGAGATGGTTCCTAATACGAGGGAAAAGATGAGGAAGTTTGCATACAGGTTAGGAAAACATGTGAAGAGGGATTGCAAGGTGGCATTGTTGATCCTAAGTATGGATATCTCTAGAATGATGGTCTATGCCCAATACATGGAGATGGATAAGAAGAAAGATAGAGAGGAGCATTTGAGTAAGAAGGCCAAATCAGTAAGGCCTGAGCCTACCCAGACTAACCAAGGTAAGACAGATAAGTCATTTTTTCTGAAAAGGTTTTCTATCTATGCACCGTCTTCAGCTAGTGCACCAGCCCCAAGCCATAGATATGATTAGAGACCCCAAGGTCAGCCAAACTTTAGGCCATAGGGTGCACAAACTCAAGGAAGTGCGAATCTTGGTTCTAAAGGGAAGCCACCTTCTAGGAATTGTGGAAGCATGTACTTGGGAGACTGTAAAGATGGAGGAAATGCTTGCTACAAGTGTGGTCAACTAGGTCACTTTCAGAGGGAATGTCTTGTGTGAGGCAATAAGGCCCAGATTTCTATCACAGCACCACTAGTGAGGGGTAATCAGAGAGGTTCTGCACTAGGGGCAGGTGGTGGGACAAACCATCTGTATGTGATGGGGAACCGGCAAGATCAAAAGGTTTCACCAGAGGTTGTGACGGGTATGCTTCGTTTTATTACCTTTTCTTCCTATGGTTTACTTGATCCGAGTGCAACTCGACGTCATATGTGGCGCGTAGATTTGAGATTCTCCCTGAGTTCTTGCTTAAGCCATTTTCTATTTCTACTCCTGTTGGTGAATTGATTCGAGCTGAGAGGATCTATAGAGATTGTGTGGTGTTCATCTATCATCGGGATACTCTTGTTGATTTGATTGAGTTTGAGATGGTTGATTTCGATTTGATCCTTGGTATGGAATAGCTTTATGCCTTCTATGCCTTTGTTGATTTCCGAACTCAGACTATCGAATTCCAATTTCTGGATGAGCCTGTTATTGAGTGGAAGGGAGATTCTATGGCTCCAAAGGGTAAGTTTATTTCTTACCTCAAAGCTCAAAAATTGGTCTCTAAGGAATGTATCTATCACCTCGTATTAGTCAAGTTGGATGATGTTGAGCCCTCTTCTCTTTGGTTTTTCCCAATTATCAGTGAGTTTCGTAAGGTTTTGCCCAGAGTCCCTCCGGATAGCGAGATTGTTTTGAAATTGATATTCTCCCGGACACCCAGCCTATTTCTATTCTGCCATATAGAATGGCCCCTGCAGAGTTGAAAGGGTTGAAGGATCCATTGAGGGACTTGTTAGAGAAAGGATTTATAAGACCGAGTATCTCTCCATGGGGTGCTTCGGTCTTGTTTGTGCAAAAAGAGGATAATTTCCTGAGAATGTGAATTGACTACCGCCAGTTGAATAAAGTGACATTAAGAATAAGTATATCCTCTCTAGGATTGATGATTTGTTTGACCAACTTTAGTTTGCTACTATTTTCTCTAAGATAGATCTCAGATCAGGCTATCATCAGTCGAAGGTGACAGAACGTGATATCCCGAAGATGACTTTTCGAACCCGATATGGTCACTTTGAGTTCTTGGTAGCGTCTTTTTGATTGAAAAATGCACTTGTAGCCTTTATGGATTTGATGAATAGAGTATTTAGGCAGTATCATGACATGTCTGTGATTGTGTTCATTGTTGATATTTTGGTGTATCCTAGAGATGAAGAGCAGCACTCCAATCACCTTAGGATCACTTTGCAGACGCTCTGAGATAATGAGTTGTAAGCGAAATTCTCTACATCTGAGTTTTGGCCCAAATCCATGGCTTTCTTAGGTCATGTGATTTTTGGATATAGGATTTGAGTGGATACTAAAAATATTGAGGCAGTTAAGAATTAGACATGACTAACTCACTGATCGATATAAGGAGCTTTTTGCGATTGGTTGGCTATTACGGGAGGTTTGTTGAGAGATTTTCTTCCATACCCGTGCCATTGACCAAACTGACCCAAAAGAAGGTCAAGTTTTAATGGCCTAATGAGTGTGAGAAAAGTATCTAAGAGTTGAAGGCGAGATTAACTACCGTACTAGTGTTGTCCTTGCTTGATAGAATAGATGGGTTTATGATCTACTATGATGCTTCGAGGGTAGGTTTGGGATGTGTGTTGATGCAAAAGGGAAAGGTTGTTGCCTATGCTTCTAGACAGCTTAAGGTGGATGAGAAAAACTATCCCACTCATGACTTGGAGTTGGCAACGGTGGTGTTTGCTCTCAAGTTATGGTGCCATTATTTGCATGGAGCACAAGGTGATGTATTGACCACAAGAGCCTGCAATATATCTTCACCCAGAAAGAGCTTAACTTAAGGTAGAGAAGATGGCTTGAACTACTCAAAGACTACGACATGAGCATCCTCTACCATCCAAGTAAGGCTAAAGTGGTTGCTGATGCCCTTAGCAAGTTGTCCATGGGAAGAACCACCCATATGGGAGAGGAGAAGAGAAAGTTAGCCAAAGAGGTTCATAGATTGGCCCGACTAGGAGTTCAACTAGATGAGTCAGGCAAAGGAGGAGTTCATGTGCAAAGTGGATCGACATCATCTCTTGTAGTGGAGGTGAAAGAAAAACAAGATCAAGACCCTGTCTTATTATTGTTGAAGGAGGATGTGCATAAGTAGAAGGTGATAGCTTTCACCAAAGGGGGAGATTGAGTATTGAGGTATCAAGGAAGATTATCTGTTCCAGATATTCATGGACTTCGATGTAGGATCATGGCAAGGCCTGCAGTTCCGAATTTTCCATCCACCCAGGTTCTACCAAGATGTACCACAACTTGAGAGAAGTCTACTGTTAGAGTGGAATGAAGAGGGACATTGTGGAATTCATTTCCAAGTGCCCGAATTGCCAACAAGTTAAAGTTGGGCACCAAAGGCCATGTGGAGTAGCTCAGAACTTTGGGATTCCAGAGTGGAAATGGGAGATTATCAACATGTACTTCATCATAGGTTTATCAAGGTGCTACAAACAGCATGATTCGCTTTGGGTGATGATTAGATGACCAAGTCATCCCACTTTTTGACAGTCAAGACAACTGACATTGCAGAGGATTATGCCTCATTATACATAAGGGAGATTGTGAGATTGCATGGAGTCCCTTTATCTATCATCTCAGATGGAAGAGCTCACTTCACTGCACAGTTTTGAGGTCTTTTCAGAAGGGTTTGGGTACGAAGGTAATCCTTAGCACAACTTCCCATCCTCAAACCGATGGCCAGGCAGAGAGTACTATTAAGAATTTGAAGGATATGTTAAGAGCCTTTGCCATTGACTTTAAAGGTAATTGGGACGACCACTTTCCTTTGATAGAGTTTGTCTACAATAAATGTTTTCATTTGAGTATTCAGATGGCTCCATATGAGGCACTATATGGGAGGAGGTGTAGGTCACCGATTAGATGGCTCGAGGTAGGTGAAGTAGAGTTAATTGGTCTAGATTTGGTTCACCAAGCAGCGAAGAAGGTAAAATCTTTCGATAGAGGATGAGGATAGCATAGATGAGACAGAAATCTTACACTGATGTTAGGAGAAGAGAGTTAGAGTTTGAGGTAAATGATTGGGTGTATTTGAAGGTGTCGCTCATGAAATGTGTGAAGAGATTCCAAAATAAGGGAAAGTTGAGTCTGAGGTATACTGGACCCTATCAGATCATAAAAAGAGTGGGCATATGGGTTATAAGTTGGAGCTACCATCCGATATACAGGCCATCTACCTAGTCTTTCACATTTCCATGCTCAAAAAGTGTTTGGGAGATCTAAAATTGGTTATTCCTGTTTAGAGTGTTGGAGTAGGAGACAAAATGAGTTGTGAGGAGATCCCCGTTCAAATCCTTGATCATTAGGTTCGAAAGTTGAGGACTATGGAGGTTGAATATGTTAAAGTGTTTTGGAGGAACCAATTTTTAGAGGAAGCTACTTGGGAGGCGGAGGAGGACATGAAGGCCAAATACCCTCATTTAGTCTTACCTACAAATGATGAAATAGTTGATAGTAACAATTTCCTTCTAAATACTTAGAATACCCATTCCTTGAGCTTTCCTTTCATTCTCAGTACGATAGAGTTCTAAAGTCTGAGTGAGGATTTATGAGATGCATTGATTGTTTGATTGTTTACTTGCTAAATTTCTTGATTTGTTGATTGCATGAGTGAATTGAGGGCTACTTGATTGTTAGAGTCTATACGAAAATTTGTGCCCTGTCCTGATTCCCTTGTTCCTCTTCATTTGAGGACAAATTATTCTAAGGGGGAGATAATGTAATACCCCCAAAAACTTTCGATGTGATTTGGACAAGGGTATGCAGAGAATAACTGAGAAGAATCTGACAAAACTGTAGATGGCAGTTACGAGAGGGGTTACGAGTCGTAGGAGGTTTACGACCTATAAACTAGGTTTTATAGGGACTTACAGTGAATTCAACTTTCAAGGAACTTTAGAGTACGAGATGGACTATGACTCGTACAACACAATTGAAATGACCCCAAAAAGTGCCTGAAAATGTGCCTCAGAAGTGCCCATAATCTTAATGCTATTTATCTCAAAATCCGTCCGTGATATAAAAAATTTGACTTCATATTGTTGAACAGGGGGAAAAATTGGGTGGAGAATGGGTCTAACCCTGATTTTAGAGCAACTGTATCAAAAGTTGAAATTCATAAAATATGGAATTACATTGTTGATACGCGATGGTACCGTGATGCGCAACAGTTGCATACCAATGTTATTTCATGCTAGTTTTTACCTTAATCAAGGCTTTGGAGTCTTTGGCCTAATCCTTCCCATGCGTAAAACTACCTATACTTAGTCATATTTCAACACCATATCATACAAGACATTCCCCAATACACTCTCAAATACTTAGACAAATATTTCACTTAAAATTCAAGTGCCAAATCTCATTTCGGATCTTAAGGAATTCACTCAAGCTTCAAATTCTCATCTCAATCTTCGTCAAGGAGTTCCCGAAGTTGAGGTATGTGGGTTTCAACCATTGGTTCCTTTCACCCATGGTGCCCAAGCTTTCATTTTTATATTAAATTTCATGTCTCTAAGCTTATGTACTTATGGGTCTTATAACTATGAATTGACTATGAACTAAGTTGGTGTTTCATAAATATATAACTGATTGAGCATGTTTTGAGCTATTAATCTATGTTCTATCTTGATATTTGATGAAGGCTTTTGATGTATATTGCATAAGGGTATTACCAAGTGTTGGTGGGTTGATTTACTTCAAGTTTTCTTGCATGATTTCACTCTTGAATTACATGGTTTTATACTATTATGACATACTCTCAAAGTGTTTGATAAAATCTTCAATTTTGGATTATTGAGCTATTGATGATCTATTGTATGACCTATGACTTGAATATTTTTACGATGATGAAAGGAATGTTTACATGAGATGTTTCCATGAAAAGTACTTATAGTGTAAGTTGACCGTGCCTATTTGATGAGGTGATGCCTCAATCACCATGGATCGTAGGGTGAGACAACCATCAACCAATTGAGGAGTTGATACCTCAACCACCATGGATGGTAGGGTGTGACAACCATCAACCAATTTATGGGTTGATACCTCGATCACCATGGATCGTAGGGTGAGACAACCATCAAACAATTGAGGGGTTGATACCTCAATCACCATGGAAGGTAGGGTGGGACAACCATCAACCAATTTCTGGGTTGATACCTCAATCACCATGGATGGTAAGGTGAGACAACCATCAACCAATTGAGGAGTTGATACCTCAATCACCACGGATGGTAGGGTCTGACAATCCATCATGATGGCCCATGTTTGAGGGACACTAATGCTTGCTATAGTTATGGAGAAGTGGGTCACAAGAAGGTTGATTGTCCTCGGTATCAAAACAAGAATAAACCTGTTCGTCACAGGGCCCGGGTGTAAATGCAGATCCTTTGGGAAAAGGAGGCCAACAAGGTGGTGCCCCAAGGCACAATCAGTTCTATACACTCCAAGGGAGAAAAGGAGTTGATGTAGTGCCTGATATCGTCACCAATATGTTAAAAGCCTTTGATTTTGATGTGTATACATTGATAGACTCGGTTGCCACTTTTTCTTTTATTACCCCTTTTGTTGCCAAAAAGTTTCACATTGAGCCCGAATTATTATATGAGTCTTATGAGGTGTCTGCACTCCCATTAGTGCATCTATTATTGCTAGAAAGGTCTATAGAAATTGTTCTATTTGGATTTTGCATAAAATAATGTTGTGATCTTGTTGTGTTGGGTATGGTGGTTTTTGATATCATTCATGGGATAGATTGGTTGCATTCATATTATGCCTCTATTGATTGTAGAACCCCTAAGGTCAAATTTCAATTCCCAAATGAACCCTCCTTGAGTGGGAGAGTCATGATGTGGTGGTCAAGGGTAGGTTTATCTCTTGCATTAAAGTCCAAAAGTTGATCTCTAGGGGGTATCCTTATCATCATATGAGGGTTTGGGATGTTTTGTCCAAAGCCCTTTCTATAGAGTTAGTTCTAGTGGTAAATGAGTTTGGTGATATCTTTCCAAATGACCTTCCCAGTGTTCCTCTCAAAAGGGAAATAGACTTTGGTATAGATCTCCTTCCTGATACTAAACCCATTTCTATCCCCTCTTACCGTATGGCCCCGACAGAGTTAAAGGAGTTGAAAGAGCAATTGAGGTACTTGTTTGGAGAAGGAATTTATTAGGCCTAACCAATCACCTTAGGTTGCACTGGTGTTATTTGTAAAGAAGAAGGATGGCTCCCTTAGGATGTGTATTGACTACCGGTAACCTAATAGGGTTACCATAAAGAATAAGCACCCTCTACCGAGGATTTATGATTTATTTGACCAACTTCAAGCAGCTAGTCACTTCTCCAAGATTGATCTGTGGTCCAAGTATCATCAAGTGAATGTGAGGGAGCATGACATTCCCAAGATGACCTTTCAGACTAGATATGGGCACTACGAATTTGTAGTTATGTCTTTTATGTTAACTAATGCACCGGGCTAACTTCATGGATCTTATGAATAGGGTCTTTAAACCCTACCTTGATTTTCTCGTGGTAGTTTTCACCGATGATATTTTGATCTATTCCCATAGTGAGGAGGAGCATGTGGCTCATTTGAAGGTAGTGTTGCGAAAATTGAGGGAAGAGAAGTCTTATGCTAAGTATGGAAAATGTGAATTTTGGTTAAAGGAGGTTGCCTTTCTAGGTCATGTGGTGTCGGGGGATGGTATTAAAGTGGATCCTAAAAAGATGGAAGTGATTAGAAACTAGCCTACACCTTTGACTCCATTGGACATTAAAAGCTTCTTAGGCCTAGCGGGTTACTATCGGAGGTTTGTGAATGGGTTCTCTTCTATTGCTTCTCCCATGACTATGTTGACCTAAAAGAAGGCTAAGTTTGTGAGGACCGATGAATGTGGAAAGAGTTTCCAATTCTTGAAGGATAAACTTGTATCCGTTCCTATCTTGTCACTACCAGAAGGGGTGGAAGGGTTTGTTGTGTATTGTGATGCCTTGCGAATTAGTTTGGGTTGTGTTTTGATGTAAAATGATAAGGTGATAGCCTATGCTTCTAAACTACTCAAAGTGCATGAAAGGAATTATCCTACCCATGATCTTGAATTGGCAGTCGTGGTTTTTGCTTTGAAAATTTGGCTTCATTATTTGTACAGAGTGCATGTTGATGTGTTTACCAATCATAAGAGTCTCCAACATGTGTTCATTCAAAAAGATCTCAACTTAAGGCAACAAAGGTGGTTAGAGCTTATTAAGGATTATGAAATGAGTGTGCATTATCACCCCGGTAAGGCTAATGTTGTGACCGATGCTTTGAGTAGGGTGTGTATGGGAAGCCTAGCTCATCTTGGTGATGGGGGCAAAGAGGTGGTTAGAGAGGTCCATCGATTGGCTAGATTTGGGGTTAGGTTGGAAGAGGTTTATAATGGTGGTATTGTGGTTGTTGATGGTTCAAAATCTTCCTCGGTTGATGAAGTAAAAGCAAAGCAAGATCTTGACCGCTCCTTGTTAGAATTGAAGACCTTGGTGTGAGATGACAATGTGGAGGTTTTCTCCCAAGGGGGAGATGGTGCTCTTAGGTACCAAGGGAGGTAGTGTGTGCCTAGTGTTGATGCGTTGAGGGAGAAGATTCTTGATGAGGCTCATAATTCTTCCTATTCTATTCACCCCAACTCTACAAGATGTATAGAGATTTGAGGGATGTATTTTGGTTGGGAGACATGAAAATAGACATTGCCAAATTTGTATCCAATTGTCATAGTTGCCAACAAGTCAAAGCCGAATATTAAAGGACGGGTGGGAGAACCCAAGATATAGGGGTTCCCACTTGGAAGCGGGAGGAAATTAACATGGACTTTTTGGTTAGGTTGCTTAAGACTAGAAAGGGTTTTGATTCTATTTGGGTTGTTATTGATAGAATGACAAAGTCGGCTCATTTCCTACCAGTTAAGACTACATATGGTGCTGCAGATTATGCTAAGTGGTACATTCATAAGATGGTTAGATTGCATGAGGTACCCTTGTCTATCATATCAGATCGTGGTGCTCAATTCACTGTACACTTTTGGAGGTCCTTCCAGAGAGGTCTTGCTACTAAGGTTAAGCTTAGTATGATCTTTGACCCTCAAATGGATGGCCAAGCCAAAAGAACTACCCAAACTCTTGAGATTATGCTTAGAGCTTGTGTTTTGGAGTTTAAGGGTAGTTGGGATGATCATCTTTCATTGGTTGAGTTTGCTTATAATAACAGCTATTATTCTAGCATTGGTATGGCTCCTTTTGAGGCCCTCTATCGTAGATGTTATAGGTCCCTGGTTGGATGGTTTGAGGTAGGGGAAATGGTATTGTTGTGTCCGGATCTAGTCATGGAGGGTATGGAGAAGGTAAGGTCGATTAGGGAAAGGTTGAAAATAGCCCAAAGTCGTCAAAAGTCCTATGTAGATCTGAGGAGAAGGGATCTTGAATTTAAGGTTGGTGATTGGGTTTATTTGAATGTATCACCCTTGAATAGTGTAGTCTGTTTCGGTAAAAAGGGTAAATTGAGTCAAAGATATGTGGGTCCTTATAGGGTGTTGAGGAGGATTAGTAAGGTAGGCTATGAGTTGGAGTTGCCTAGTGAAATAGACTTGGTTCATCCGCTATTTCATGTATCTATGTTGAGGAAGTGTATGAGTGACCCGAATGCTATTGTTCCATTGGATGTTGTGGGTGTTGTTGAAGACAACTTGACATATGAAGAGGTTCCTGTAGATATCTTGGATAGACAAGTGAAGAGGTTGAGGAACAAGGACGTGACTTCCATTAAGGTCCTTTGGAGGAATCAACAAGTTGAAAGTGCCACATGGGAAGCCGAGGCGAACATGCAAAAGTGATATCCCAATATTTTCCATTCTATTTAAGCCTAAGGTACTAATTTTGTGTCCCCTATGTGATTTCAAGTCTTATATATCAGCCGTTATGTCATTTGCGTGCATTCACCTTCATGTTGAGAAGTTCATGGTGATTTTGACACTTATGTTGAGATTTTGAAATGATGTTTAAGTGCATTTTTGCATTCTTCTTGGGGCTGATCTCTTCATGATTATCCTTCTTATATAAATTTCTTTGACATTTGGGGATGAATGTTCCCAAGGGGGAGATATTAACATGACACCAAAAGTGCCTGAAAATGTGCCTCAAAAGTGCCCATAATCTTAATTTTCATATATCTCAAATTTCATGAGTGATATTGAAAATCCGACTTCATATTCTTGATCAGGGGGAAAAATTAGGTGGGAAATAGGTCTAACCCTGATTTTAGAGCAATCATATCAAAAGTTAAAATTCCAAAAATTTGGAATTCCAGTGTTGATCCGCTGGTACCGAGATGCGCAGCCGTCGCAGACTAGTGTTATTTCTTGCCAAGTTTTTTATTCGTTCTAGGGCTTTGGGGTATTGTTCCTAAGCCTTCCCATGCATGAAAATATATATACTTAGCCATATTTTAACACCATATCATACAAGACATTTCCCAATACTCTCTCAAACACTTAGATAAATATTTCACTCAAAATTTAAGTGCCAAATCTCATTCCAGATCTAAAGGAATTCACTCAAGCTTCAACTTCTCATCTCAATCTTCATCAAGGAGTTCTCCAAAGTTGAGGTATGTGGGTTTCAGCTATTGGGTCATTTTACCCATCGTGCCGAAGCTTCCCTTTTAAAAAAAATTCATGTTTCTAAGTTGACTATGAACTAAGTTGAGATTTCATAAAAGTGTGACTGTTTAAGCATGTTTTGAGCTATGAATCTATGATCTATCTTGAGATTTGATAAAGGGTTTTGATGTATACTGCATGAGAGCATTACCAAGTGCTGTTTGGCTGATTTACTTCAAGGTTTCTTACATGCTTTCACTCTTGAATTGCATGATTTTATACCAGCTTTACACACCCGTCGAGTGTTTGATAAAATGTACGATTTTGGATTCTTGAGCTATTGATGATCTGTTGTATGACCAGGAATGTTTATATGAGATATTTCAATGAAAACTACTTATAGTATTGGAAGTTGTCCATGCCTAGTTGAGGCGGTGATGCCTCAATCACCATGGATGGTAGGGTGAGACAACCATCAACCAATTGAGGGGTTAATACCTCAATCACCATGGATGGTAGGGTGAGACAACAATCAACCATTGAGGGGTTGATACCTCAATTACCATGGATGGTAGGGCGGGACAACCATCACAAATTGAGGGGTTGATTCCTCAATCACCATGGATGGTAGGATGAGACTACCATCAACCTATTGAGGGGTTGATACGTCAATCACCATGGATGGTAGGGTGTGACAATCCATCATAATGTTGGTCTCCTTTTACATATGTAACATGTTATATATAATCATGTTTTACTTCAAGCATCATTCATACATGTCATATTGCTATTATGTTATCCATTGCTTATGACATTGCATTTTGCCTATATTGTCTATCTCTTGTTGCATTGAATCCTACATACTTAGTACATCCAAATGTACTAACGCATACTCTATGCCTACACGATGTTAGCGTGTAGGAACCAGAGCTCCTCACAATCATCCTCATCCTCCCCATGGCGAGTACTATCTTCTCAAAACAAGATTGGTGAGTCCTCAACTCCAGGGACGATATCTCTTGTTCTTATGTTATACAAAGACTCTCTTTATCTATTCGTATGCTTTTGACTATGTGGGTGAGCCTGAAAAGTTGTCTTGGCCCCCGCACAATTCTATGTTTAGAGGTGTTGTTAGACAAGTTATGTATTATACTTGAGCATTGACTCTTTTGATGGTTTATGTTATGAAAGAGTTCCCTTAGTCCCTTTTCCCTTATTTCTGTTCTTTTATTGTTGTTTAATTGTTTCCGTGACCTAGGTAAGAAATGATATATTAAGAGGCTTCATTGGGGTCCCTTTGGGTTCTCCATTTGCCGTGTCATGTCTAGGCCCTAGACTTGGGTCGTGACAATAATATGAGTCGTAGGGTGGGTTTTGTGACAGATTCTATTTGAAGATCTGTTTCTAATAATATTGTTAACAAGGAGAGGTTATGACTCGTAATGTGGGCTTTCGTATAAGTTTCTAGAGACTCAAGATTTTCTAACCATGTGGGTCACGAGAGCCAGTTACGACTCATAGAAAGGACTACGAGTCATAGTCGGGGTCTTGTAGACCCAATTAGTATTTTTAATGAGGGGTATTCTTGTCCATTTCAGTTCCTTTTTATCAAATCCCTTCATGTTTTAGACTTGTATATAGTCTTGAAAAATATCCCTAAGGGTATTTTTCACTCCGTTTCACCTTGAGGATTCTTGAGAGCAAAGAAGAGAAAAGAGTAAGGAGCTAGGGTTTCTAACCCAAGAGCAAAGATGGGTTGAAGATCGATTATTTTTCGATTTCCAGGTATTTAAGGCTTACCAAAGTGTGGGATCTTGTTCTTTCACATTCCCCTTCACTTATATAAGTACAAGCTTTAGTATGAGATGATATTTGAGAAATTTCACTACTCTAATACTAAATTCTTGTACTTATTATGAGATTTCTTATTGATATATGAGATATGGTGTTGCATTGCATGACTTTCTACATGAAGTTGTTATTGAGTTTTTCACTTGATGGCATGATTCCTAAATTGAATAATTTTATGAGTTCTAGTGCATATTATAGAATTGATGATGGGTCTGAGCATATGAACTGAGTAGTTTGAGTATGATTGAGCATGGGCAATATATTACATTTGAATTACACCTGATACTATGTATGAGCACCTTACAGTGCACTACTTGACGAGTAAATTGAGTGAGTCTAAATGACCGTATGAGTCTAAGTCAAATTGATTGTTTCATTAATCTCCTGAATTAATGAGTAATTGAGATGAGTTGAGATGAGATGACCTTATGAGTTTGAGCTTTGAGTTGATTGACTGGGTATTGATGATTGAGTTGATGCATGTCTTAGTCTTTAGAGGAGTATTGAGCACCGAGTTGGGTGAGAGAAGCACCCCAGAACTATGTTTTCCAGCTAAGGATAGTCATGCGGCTTGTTTTGGTGACTCTTGTCCCCCAAGTGGATACTCTCTCAAGATCCAAGTGAGAAAGGTTGAGGTTGATTGCCCTTTTTCATGGAAAGTTAAGGCTGAGGGTGGCAATGATGCCGATTCATTGTGCATCACCTAATTAAAGGTGGTGGGATGAGGGTTGTCGGTTAGAGAAACTCCCAAGAAACATTGATTTAGGCATGAGATTTCAAATTGAGTCTATTATACTAAGCTTATTTCAAAAGTATGATTTTACTATAAAACTTGCATGTTGAGTTGAGCATGAGATGTTTGAGTTGAGGTGAGTGAGTCGAGCTTTACTTTTCTGAGCTATTTTACATACTAGTATATTCCATGTGCTGACATCCATTTGGGCCTTCATCATTTGTGATGCATATATAGTTGATAGGGGATCTCAGTACACGCTTCGTTGAGGCCCAGGTTGAATACACTTCGGAGTTGGTGAGCCCTCCTTGCATCCCGGAGAGCCCTTCTATCTTTCACTATCATTACACACTTTAATTTCTTTGAGTTAAGGTTTCCATGGCCTGTCATGGCATCAATTTAGACTAGTTGAGTAGAGGCTTCGAACACATTTCAATAGAGGATTTGATGAGTCTTTTGTATCTTAACTTATTCTCATCTATAAGCTATGACATAGTAGAGTTATGCATTTATTTCTTTTCTTGCATATGATGCCCGCTTAGTTGAGTTATTCTTCCGTTGTCGAGTAGATGTGATGATGAGGCTAAGTGGTTCTCTTGGGGAATCAGTAATGGTTCTTCAAGTGTCGGCTACACTAAATGTACTCCCCCGAAGCGTGATAATTTTAATATTAGATTTGCACATCGTTCTATCATCATCTTAACTCTTAACTAATACATACACAAACAAATGACATCACTAAACTATATATATGAATAGAAGAGGAACATATAAAAGAGAAAAAACTCACACTTCTAATTCTGAGGGAGAAAAGGATCATTGAAATTCTTAAACTTTTTTGTAAAGACAAATACAAAATTATTTGTTGTGGTCATATTTATATAATGTGATATTGATCATAAGAGCTATAAACATTTAGGCTCACTTGTCATTTTAATTTATGAAGATACCATATTTGGATGAAATTTTAAAATTTAAATATCTAGATAGGATATACACTAAAATAGAAAAAAAATAACCAATAATAACTTAGTAAGACTTGACTGGATATGACAAAACTTCAATTGCATATCTACATACAATATATTGATATGAGAGTCCACTGAATAGAAATTCCAAGCATCAACTGTCATTTTAGTTTAATTTAAATTCCATATCTAGATGAATTTTAAAATTTACATATATATCAAGATAGGATGACTTATATTTTTGCAGATACTATACACCAAAATAGGAAAAATAACTAATAATCATTTAGACTTTACTGGATATGACAAAACTCCAATCGGCACTCATGTATTTCAAAATTATGCCAAGTAACTTCTTTTCGCGAATAAATGATGATTTCTAAATGAATTTTCAGTAGATATTAAACAGTGAAATAGAAAAATAATTAATAATCACTTAGTAGGACTTGCCTAAATATGACAAAACTCCAACTGGCATCTCTGTGTATTTCAAAATTATGTTAAGTAACTTCTTTTCTCGAATAACTAATGATTTCTAAATACACTTTTCGGTAGATTTTATACATTAAAATTGAAAAAATAACTGATAATCAATTTGTAGGACTTGACAATATATGATAAAACTCCAACCTACACCTCTTTGTATTTCAAAATTATGTCAATTAATTTCTCTTTTCTCGAGTAACTCATGGTACTAAAATCTAAATATTCTATTTAAATATTATCTGAAATCTATACATATTTAGAAAAAAATTGAATACTATATTAAACTTACTTAATGGTAACTAGGTCTAACGAAAATTGATGAAGCATAAAATGATTCTTATTAATATAGAAGTTGTTGCAGAGAAGCCACCTTTTTGGTAACTCCATATTTTTTATTCCATATATATACTGCATGACTTAACAATCATTTTCATAATGGGATACACTTTTTAGATTTCTTTAATTCCATGCATCTTCAATCTAGACAAATGGTAATAGTTAATGACTAGAAGAGATATATCAAAAGATACAAGGAACAAACAGAAGTAAATCTTAACAAACAAGAGACAAAATAAAAATACATAGCTAATTTTAAGAAAGCCTTTTTCTGTCACCAACTTGTTGTAGATTGATTATATACCGACGATTAGCATCATCATCAGTCTTTTCATTTTATTCACGCCTTGATAATGAGGATGATGATAATTCATTCATAAGATCACCACCATAGTCTATTTTCTTAACCAGATAAGAAAATATCTATGACGACCTTGTAACAATGTAGCCCGCTAGTGATATTATCTGCCTTGAGACTAGACATACACGACTTTAAAATGCATCACTAGTAGGTAAGGTTTGTTTTCTTATATATCCAACATTTCTCTAGCGTTTTATCAACGTGGAACTTCTCATCTTAAGATAAGTTGTAACATTTTACAAGGCAAAGACCAACTTTACTTTGGAAATTAAGGACATGGCTTACCCATTGCTCTTAGTTCTCTAATCAGTTCACATGCTCATCAAGTAATTGCTTTTTAATGTCTTTTATAGTTTCATTCCTGATTCTGACACATGTTGTTTATGATTAGATGATGGGATTAAAACTTCACATATAATTTAGCTGAATGCCAAAATATAATAGACAAATAATTCTAGGATCAAAATCAAATCAAGGAAACAAAACATTGTTCTAAAAATGATATTTCTTGAATATCAAATATTACAAGATACATTGTAGAAATATTTTTTAGCTTTAGTTGCATAAGGTAGATTTAGACATCTTCGCATTTCAACATATATACACTCGTGGATATCTCTATAGAGTTAGTGAAAAGGACCCATAGGCCAGTTAGTTGTTGTATTGAAGTGACTGTCTTGTGCGTTCCAACCTTTCGCCCAAGAAGACTGTTACAGATCTCGAGTCCATATCCATCAGTCACCTGATGATGAGTATAAGCAGGAGAATGTTGGAAGTTAGTATTTGAATAATTAACTGGATTTTTGAACTTCTCCAATGAAAGCTTCGTCATTATGACTATTTTGCTTCCCGATTTCAGCAACTTGAGAGAAATCTGATTCCCCCGAATGTTGTTCAACAGCATATATCTATGATGGGAGGAGCTAGCATGATCACTAGCAATTCCTATGTAGAGATATGTTGAAGAAAAACAATGTTAATACTTCAATTATACTTTAATAGTTACTAATTTGGATAAAGCAGAGAAAGAAATAATATCTAAAAAGATGTTTTTTCACGGAATATATAGGATAACGAATAGTCATCGTCGTCATCATGGTTAATCTAATGAGTTATTGTTGAAGAATCTTCATTGAAACATTTTCAAACTTTAGAAGATGATTTGGAGAAGAATGTTCTACTGAAGTGCTAGGAATAACATTGGTATTAACAAACTGCTCATTAGGAAAATCAAATATTTTTTATATGTCTTCTTCTTCACCAAAATCAGATATATTTGGTGGGTGATCTGCTTTTTCTTCACCAAAATAAAATACTTTTTGACCGGTCTATTTCTTCAGCAAAATCAAAGTCATTATCCCATGATAGAGTAGAGGAATAAAGATCTTGATCATTAATATTCATGTAATTGTTTTGAGCTTTATCAATGTTTACCTATGTATATAAAAATGGAATCCTGCATCAACAAGTTCATTAATCACAAAATTTAATTGATTTTTTGTGGTATGCCATCTAAAGAGGCTTTTTTATTTTTATCAAGGTAACCTTTTTTCTCTTTTTTCCTCATCATAAAATAATCTATGCTGCAAGATATATAAGCAATTTAGTTAATCAAAAGATATTTAAGACATACATAGTTTTATTGGACAAAAAGAAAAAATAAATTAAGATAATCTTTCTAGTGTCAATGTGTGTATATTGGTGAAAACATTAACTATTTCTTATAAAGAAAAGTGACTTCAAAATATATATCTATATATATCTTTTGAAATAATTTTAACGTTGGATTTGAACATTCTTCTATCATCATCTTAACTCTTAACTAATGCATACACAAACATGTAAAATCACTAGACTATATCTATGAATAGAAGATGAACACCATGTAAAAGAGAAAGAATTCACGCTTCTAATTCTGAAGGAGAAAAAGGATAATAAAAATTCTTAAATTTTTATGCAAAGAGAAGTACAAAATTGCTTGTTATGGTCTTACTTATATAACGTAATACTGATCATATGGTCTATAACTTCTTTAGACTCACTTATTATTTTAATTTATGAAGATTTCATATTTGGATGAAATATTAAAATTTAAATATCTATATAGGATATAATAAGATAGGAAAAACAACCAACAAACACTTGGTCAGACTTGACTGAATATGACAAAACATCAATTACCACTTCTACGAATTTTAAAATTATGCTAAGTAAGTTCTTTACTCGAATAACTCATGATTTCTAGTTGAATTTTCAGTAGACATTTTATATTAAAATAGAAAAAATAACTAACAGTCACATAGTAACTTGATTTGATGTGGCAAAACTCCCATCCACACCTTCCTGTATTTCAACATTATGCCAAGTAACTTCTTTTTCCAAATAAGTGATGATTTTTAAATGATTGTTTTTAGGCATTTTAAACTAAATACGAAAACTAATTGATAATCAAATAGTAGGACTTGATCGAGTATGAAAAAACTCTATCTGCAGCTCTCTATATTTCAAAATTATATCATGTAACTTCTTTTTCCGAATTGTTGTAATACAAAAATATGATTACGCAACGCCCGAGAATTGTGCGCATAATTGATCCACTACACCCACTAAGTCTTGATGCCTATTATAGGAGCTTAATGCCTCACTAGAATTCTTTTTATAATACTCCATTAGGAGCATTTGCAGAGGCTTACATGCCTATAAATACAAGCATTCTAGTCAGTCACATAGAATAGAAAATGTGCAAACATAGAGATTGAAAAAAAAAAGTACGATAACAGAGAAAAAATATTGATTACAAAATATTTTGAGAGTTTTTTTAATTAGTTGAAGGGATGTTTTATTATTAAATCAGAATAAGGGTTTCTAAACCAATTTTTAGACCTATAAAGGAGAGGGTTTTGGGAGAAGAAAAGAAGAAGAGTTAGAGATTTTGAAGTTGGGATTAAATTCTTGTAAAGGCTTGTGTTATTCTTCATCCCAATTATGTAAGGCCGACTTAAAACATGGAATTTTCCTTCCATGTGCCCTATAATTAAAGTAGATTGGTAGATGAATGTATTGAGTTTTATGTATGTAATTCTTGAGTATTTGTTGAAATTTATATCTATATTATGTATTTTCTAGGATGATGATCACCACAAACTTGACTTACTGCATAAATGATTTATTATGAATTATTTCATAAAACTCTATACATTATTTTGTTAAAGATTACAAGAATGAGATTTGGGGGATGATTCTAGAACTTTGATGGTATAAATGTGCTTGTTTTTTGTGGTCATGGTCCTTACTTAAGAATATTGATGATGATGCTGATTAGATTTATGGTCCTTAGAGACTTAAAGAGCATGAAACTTAATTCTAAAAGAATGTTTAGAATCCAAGAGTTGATGGTTGATGTAATGAGTTGAGTTGAAAAAGTCCAATGTGACTAGATGAAGAAGTAAACATGATGTTTGTTTGTTTTATGAGCATGTTGAGTCCTATGTGGAGTATTAGGCACCGAAATGAGTAAGAGTAAGTCCCGCTCGTACTCATTAATTACGTGACCAGTGTAGGAGAGGATTGAGTTGTAAAATCAGATGTTTCCTTAGTCCCAAAAGAGAAGTTGATGTTATTTATTTGTGGATACACTAATGCCATGTCCTTTACCCCGGCAAAGTAATGGATGGATGTGGCAACGATATTGCTTCATTGTATCATCACCTGCTCATAGGTGATCATTGTCGGTTAAGAGAAATTCCTAGATAGATTCCACATTGATAGTACTTTGATGTTGAGTTGATGGTATGAGTCTTGGTTGATGTTGATGGCTCATTGCCTATTCTTTATATTAGCTTTAGATGCATATTTGACATCTGAGTGAGTATCCTATGAGATGATGTTATTCCATATTATTCTGCCTGTATTGTTTCATTTAGCCATTTCACATACCCGTACATTCCACGCATTGACGTCAATTTGGGCTTGCATCTTTTCATGATGCAGTTAAAGGCATTCGGGATCCTCAATAGTTGCTTTGTTGAAGGTCCATTCTCCCTACAGCTCATTGGTGAGTCCTCCTCTACATTCGAAGGATACCATTTCATATGTTCCTATGCTTTGAGTTAATTTCATTTTGAGTTGTGGTAGTAATGGACTGTCATGGTACTATTCTAGACTATAGAGGTAGAGGCTTCATAGACTAGAAGATGATGTTTTATGTTGAGGTCCTTCCCTCTTTGAATTGAGTTTTTCTTAAGTTTGCTATTATGTCATAGATATTTAGATTGGTTTTGATGGTCTTTGGCATTTTTTCCCAAATGTGTGAGTTAACTGAGCTACCCATTGTTATGTACTCCTTATTCTAATGTCTTCCGTTGTATACAATAATTAAATGTATATAATGAGGCCAAGTGGTTCGCTTTTGGACTAGCAATAGTCCCTAGGTGTCAGCCACGTCTAGGGTGCCCTCTTGGGGTGTGAAAAAACTTGGTATCAGAGGATAGAGTTCAAGTGACCTAGGGTATCTATGAAGTTGTGTCTAGTAAAGTCTTGTTTTTGACTGTGCTATGCACCACACTTCATAAGCAGGAGGCTATAGGACATTAGGAATGGTTACACTTCTTTTGTATTCTTAGTTTGTATGATAGAGGTTAACTCTATAAGAGTCTCTTCTGATTCGTGCATTACACGTTTGCAAATCATACTACCTAAACCTACCACTACCCAACGAGATGTCCGAGTTCCAACCACTGAGAATGCCCCACCCGAGGTTCCTACTCAGATAAGGACACGAGGATGACATCGACTTGCTAGGACCCCAAGAGTTCCATAGGTGCCTACTGCTCCACCTACTCTTACAAGTGAGACTAACTTCAGGGGAGCATTACTATGCTCACCTAGCTGGTAACAACCCAAAATGGAGCCGAATTTCACAAGCTCTTAGTTCTAGCTCCAAAATGCCTAACTGCAACCAGGCTCAGAGATTTCTTGAGAATGAACCTGCCAATCTACATAGGGTGGGAGATTGATGAGGACCCGCAGAACTTCATCGATGAAATGTGGAAGGTCCTAAGGGCTATACATGTGATTGAGGTTGAAGGAGTTGAACCTACCTCCTATCAGTTTAAGGATGTTGCGAATGTCTGGTATAACCACTGGGAAGATAGTCGAGGTGAGGATATTGAGCCTACTGAGTGGAATGAGTTTGAAGGTGATTTCCTCGATAACTTCTTTCCCCAAGAGTTGAGTGAGGCAAAGGTTGGTGAGTTCGTTAACCTGAAGCAAGAGGGGTTGACTGTCAAAGAGTATAGCCTCAAGTTCATCCAACTATCTAGATATGCCCCAGAGATGGTCCCGGATATGAGAGTAAGGATGAGAAATTTTTTCTCTAGATTGGGAAGGCATGTAAAGAGGGATTGCAAGGCAGCATTGCTGATCCTGGGTATGGATATCTCTAGAATTATGGTTTATCCCCAGCAAACCAAGGAGGATAAAAAGAAAGATAGGGAAGAGCATCTGAGTAAGAAGGCCAAATCAGAAGGGCACAAGCCTAGCCGAAAAAAGCAGAATAAGGGAGATAAGTCTTACTTTACGAAGAGGTCTTCTAGTTATGCACCCACTGTAACGAGTACGCCCATTCAACAGATTAGGTATGATCAGAAATCTCATGGTCACCAGAATATCAGGCCCCAGGGTTCTCAATGTCAAGCTAGTGTGATCCAAAGTTCTAGGGGGAAGCCACCCTATGGCAAATTTGGCAAACTTCACCTAGGTGAGTGTGGTAAGGGCACAAATGCTTCCTATATATGTGGATAGACTGGTCACTTCAAGAATGACTGCCCTATAAGAAGACGGGGTGATGGAAACAACAAATCACAGTCCTTTACCGCACCCCCAGTCAGCAGTTATCAGAAGGGTGCCCCTGCAGGTACAAGTGGTGAGAAAAACGATATCTATGTGATGGGTAGTCGACAAGATCAGAAAGTTGTACCAAATGTTGTTATGGGTATTCTTCTCATTTAATTGTTATGTGTTGCTTGATCCAGGTGCCACTCAATCTTCTGTGACTCCCTATGTGGCTGAAAGATTTAAGAATCATCATGAGTGTTTGCTTGAACCATTTACTATTTCTACTTCTACTAGTGAGTCCATCCTAGCTGAAAGGGTCTATAGAGAATGTATAGTATCTGTCCATCATAGGGATACCTTGGCTAACTTAGTAGAGTTAGAGATGGTTGACTTCGATGAGATCCTTGGTATGGATTGACTTCATGCCTGTTATGCCTTCATCGATTATACGACCTGAATTGTTTAAGTTCCAATTTCCAAATAAACCAGTCCTCAAGTGAAAGGGGAGTTCGGTTGCACCCAAAGGCATGTTTATTTCTTACCTTAGAGCTAGCAAGCTAATCTCTATTTGTTGCATCTACCATCTCGTGCGAGTTAAGTCTGATGCTATTGAGCCTCCTACTCTAGAGTAAGTGTAACACCCCACATTTTACATGTAATAATTATATGTGAATAAATCATGATATGGGTTGGTCAAAGTAGTGTCAATTCTTGAAAGTGCTTGATTCTCGAGTTAACGGGTGATATGGGCATCCAACGCTTAAGAGGGGCATGTGTATATGTGCTTTAAGTCAAAATGAGGATATGACAACCATAAAAAAAGTAAGAGAATTAAGGTGTTTGTATGAATTAATAATCTAGTAGGTGAGTAACCTACTTACTTACCTTGAATTTGCTAGCTAAACGGAGACGAGGTTCGACGTCAAATTTGTTCAAGTATGATCACGA
>JAPFFP010045036.1:0-11929 GCA_026153255.1 Solanum medicagineum | reverse complement strand
AAATACAATACCATAATGAAAGGAGTAGGTTACACAAATAATGAAATGTGTAGGAGATGAAACAACACATGAACTTTGTTTAACAGAAAGAACTCATGTATTGTGGTATTCAAGTATGTATGCAGATTTGCAAATGACAATGTATGGGACCATATGAGCACGTGAAAGAGTGGAGACACAGTTATTATCTGTGCCAGAGTTGGTAAAGTGCCTTTATGTGCCATGGAAGAATATAGATTTCATGCCAAATAATACGAAATTGATTAGCCCTACATACCTCATTGTACGACCTTATTATTACCTCAAAGTAACCTCCTTTTCCACACAATACTTATCTGCAATAGAGTAGGTGATAAAACTAGTATTAGCAGCTAATAAACACATCTTGGCAACCCAATTTCATAAAAAACACAACATATGGGCAGCAAGCGTGTAGTTATCAACCCGAGCGCATTCTTTTAACCTTTCCACCTATAATCGTATTTTGCTAATACACATTCTCATATACATGTCATGTGTAGCATTTTTCTAATGCCATAATAGTCTTACAACTGCTTATAAAGCACAACACATAACAATTGCACACAACATATAAGTAGGCAGCATAACATTACGTCCATTCGCGACATTTCGATGTCAACAAGTCTAAACCTGTACCAACATCAACCAAAATGTTCCCACATTATTTACACATAAAAGCAGTCCTAAAACAGCCCAAAAATAGTCTTCAAAATAGGTGGAGGATGTGAGACAATTGTCCTCAATCAATCAACCCATAATTTCTACTAACAACACATTTAAGATAACACACTAAAACTCGATTGTTTACGTAGAACAAAATAATGCGGCAGCCTTTCTACATCATTACAAAACTAAAACTCATTAAGAGAAACAACCTACCTTCATAATCAAGACAACCAAGAAGAGAAAAGCTCCCAAATAAACAAGAAACGTGTACAACAATCTTTTGAACACATGTTGTCCAAAGTTTCAGTACAAGTATAAGCAACCTTGTCTCTTGTTTTTCATAAAAGAAACCATACAAAACACATAGGTATCTTTAATTACATTTACCTTCAAGGTATAGGGCTTCTCCAAGAACCCTAAAAGTCTCTTGTGGATGCTTTGCAAGGTTAAGAAAGAGCAGAGAGAAAACTTAGGAAAGCTGATTTTTTTTGTTTATGTTGAATGACTTGAAGTGGCTGTTTTCTAACCCCTTTTAAAGGGACATTATTGGCCAACCTTCTCTTGAGTATTTTACCATATCTTAACAAGCTGGTGATGCATCAACTTAGCCTTCTCACTTAGGCCTAAATGGGTCTTAAGTTGATGGGCCTTGGCTGCTTACTTTTCTCCTCTCCCTTCACATATTTTGGGCCCAAATCTTTAAGTGAATTGTGATGTACTTGGGCCCTTTTATTATTCATCTTGGGCTGTAAATATTTTCCATTTACGATGCTAAAACATAGGCTAAAGTTACACCCTTAACACAAACTTTATTCATTATCGAACTTGGATAGATTTGACTTCGGGCCTCGTCTCCTAAGCAAGTAGGTGACTCACCTGCTAGTTTCCTAATTCCTTCAAGCACCTCACTTCTTTCACTTCGTTTAAGGTAATGATTTCCTCAATTTGACTTAAAACTTTTATATACTTGACCCTCTTAAGCATTAGACGTACATAGCGCACTCTAATTTGAAATTCAAACACTTTTTAAGATGGGCACTAATTTGACCAAGCCATATCCTATACCATAGGCATAGGACTAGTATATGTAAGATGTGAGGTATTTCTGTAGTCTCCCTTGAGGTGACACTTGGTCCAAATTTTGTCAAAAATGAAAATCTCTAGCTCCGATGCAATCGTATAATGTCCTGGTCATTACAGCAAACTGGATTGTCATTTCCAACTAGTGTGAATAAAAGCTCTTGTTTTGAAGAATTAATTCACTATACTGTTTGGGGTCCTTTCAAGCTTCCTAGCCATCATTGGAGATTTTTTGTTACAATGGTTGATGATTATAGCAGATAAACTTGGGTTTGCTTGATAAACTCTAAGGATGAATGTAATGTGGTATTAAGATACTTCATTGCTTGGTGAAAAATAAGTTTTCTTGCAATGTTAAGACTCTTAGGTCAAACAATGGTGGAGAATTCATGAACCATAAAGTGAAAGAACTACTTAGTACAGAAGGAATCACTCATCAATCCTATTGTACTGTCCATATACTCCTCAACAGAATGGCCTAGTAGAAAGGAAGCATAATTATATTCTTGACATAGCTAGAGCACTAAAATTTCAGAGTGGGCTTCATAAAGGTTTTGGGGTGAGTGTATCCTAGGGGTTGTATATATAATCAATAGGATCCCTTCCGATACTACATATGGTCAAAGTCCTTATGAAATAGTTTTCCATAAAGCTCCAACACTTGATCATATTAGAGTCATAGGATGTCTTTGCTATGCAACAAACATTAAAAGGCAATATAAATTTTCTCAAAGAGTTGTTCCTACAGTGTTTCTAGGATACTCTTCAGTTCAAAAGGGTTATAGATTATATGATTTGACAAATCACACTTGTTCTGTTAGCAGATATCTTATTTTCAGGGATAATAAGTTCCCTTTCCTAGATTACAAGCTTGATCTCAAGATATGTGCACCAGAATAGCCAGCTACATACACTAATGAGAAGAAGTTTTTCTATTTCATGATGATCCACCAACAGGAGAGTCACTTCTTGATGATAATCAAGTACCACCAATTGTATCAGCTGACAACTCTATTAGTCCTTCTGATTCATTGCCTACTCCTTCTGTTGCTCAAGATGTAAATCCACCACGTAGAAGATCTACTAGAACTTCCAAGCCTCTTACATAAATGTATGATTATATAGCCAAGAAACCATCCACCAAATGTTCCTATCCGATTTCTAACTTTATTGACTATTTCTTCCTTAAATCCTAACTATAACAAATGACTAGCAGCTTATTCTTCTGAATTAGAACCTAACGCATACATGGAAGCAGCTTAGGATCCTAAATGGATTGATGCGATAAAGGCAGAAATCCTTGCCTTGGAAGAAAATAATACATGGAGCATAGTTCCTTTGCCACCAGACAAAAAATCCCATAGGATGTAAATGGGTCTACAAGATCAAATACAAAGCATCTTTAGAAGTAGAAAGGTACAAAGCCAGAAAAGTTGCAAAAGGGTTCACACAGAAAGAAGGACTGGATTGTACATACACTTTTTGTCCTGTAGGAAAGATAGCTATAGTTAGATCTATTATTTTTGTAGCTAATTTTTATGGATGGAATATTGTTCAAATTATTGTGCACAATGCATTCTTGCAGGGTGATTTACCTGAAGATGTGTATATGACTATTCCTCCAGGTTTTGGCTCACAGGCTACAAAACAGGGGGAGAAATTGGTATGTAGGCTTCATAACACCTTATAGGGGCTCAAACAAGCCTCAAGACAATGGAATATCAAGCTGAGTCAAGCTATACATCAGTAAGGATTTTGTCAAAGCCACTATGATTACTCACTCTTCAGGAAACAAGAAGGAACAAAACTGACATTGGTACTCATATGATTTGCTAGTAATAGGCAATGACAGTGAACTCATTGCAAGGAGAAGAGATGACTTGCAAAGATGCTTTAAGATGAAGGATCTGGGAAAGCTTATGTTCTTCCTTGGCATTGAATTTGCTAGGTCTGAAAAGGTAATATATATGTACCAGAGATAGTATGCGCTAGAGTTTATTGTTGAGCTTGGTTTAAGTGGTTCTAATCCATTTGCTACACCCCTTAAAGTCAACAGGAAATTAACATATGTTGAGTGTGATAACATGATTGAATATGAAGGCACAAACACAAGTGAAACAGACAAGTTGATGCCAAATATAAAAGTGTATCAATGATTGATAGGATAGATCCTATATCTGACAATGACAAGACTAAATATAGCTTTTGTTGTTCATACACTCAGTTAGTACATGCATGCCCCCATGCGATCCCATATGGAGGCTGCTATCAAGGTGGTTAGATATATTAAGTTTGCACCAGGACAAGGACTACTAATGCCATTTGTAGGAAAGGGAGATTTAGCAGCCTACTGTGATACTGATTAGGGATCATGTGTACAGAATAGGAGGTTAGTGACAGGCTACATGGTGTTCTTTGGTGATGTATTGGTTTCCTGGAAATCAAAGAAGCAGGAGATAGTTGCAAGGAGTTCAGCTAAGCCAGAATTCATAAGTATGATTGCTACTACAAAGTATATTGGTTAAAAGGCCTACTTGGAGAAATTTCGGTGAAGATAACAGAATCAGTGGAGATGTTTTGTGACTACAAGGCTGCCATACAAATAGCAGCAATTTCAATTTTTCATGAGAGGACAAAACAGATAGACATAGATTGCCATTTCATATGAGAGAAAGCCAAAGATAGTACTGCACAAAGTTAATATGTGAAGACTCAAGAACAACTAGCTGATATTCTCATAAAGGGATTGTGCAAGGCACAACATCATTATTTGCTGTCCAAGTTGGTGTGAAAAATATATTTCCACCCATCAGCTTGAGGGGGATTGTTGGATCAGTGAAAAATGATCATGGATAAGGATGCATAATGTGATCCAATGCAGTTAGAATGTAACTAACTTAAGTTAGTTAGAAGGACTTGTCCAGCTATATGATAATTGGCACATTCTGTTGGCAAGTAGTTAGGAGAGGTTAGTGTCTATAAATAGTGTAATGAGGCTAGAAATCAGTAAGTGTGAGTTCACAAGTTGTGTGTGAATGTAACTAATACAGCTCAAGGAGCCTTTATAATACAAGTGGTTCATTCTCACTTCATCTGTGAAGTACTTGAGATCAGTAACCATGGTGGTTATATGACTCATCACTTAATATTTATTGACACCGAAAACCTTAATTTATGCTACTAAATATATCATAATGGAGTATACATGAATCCATCCTTGGGTTCAAAGTTATATCCTTTTATATGTTTGAGGTTTGATACTTTATTATTTATGGAAAATTAATTTCCGATTATATCAGAGAAACTAATATATTTTAATTACTAAACATAATCTTTTATTGTCAGAAAAGACGTTGATAATCAAAAGGATACATGAACAAAGAAAAATATTACAAAATGTTTAAGTGTTGTAAAATCAAAATTAATGAAAAAATTACAAGTTAAAACAAGAAAAAAAGAGGATAACAATAAAGATGTACCTTACATAATGAAAGATATCACATTAAAATTTACAGAAAAAATAGTCATATTGATTGAATTACATTTTGTTAAAAGTCGGCTTGATATAGACAAAATATTTCATACGTACAAAAACATAATTCTATAAAATGAAAAAAAATAAACAGAAAAAAGAGCATGACTATATTATATAAGGATACACCATATTTCTTGAACTATATTAAAGGATTAATGTACATTAATTTTTCAGACATTTCTGATTACACGTTTTAAAAAAATCAAATATTATCAAACAATGAAAATGACATAGCTATAAATATTAATCAAAGACTTACTTTTTATGGGTGTAATTGTAAAAATATTCTGCATGATCCAAAATGCTTACCCTCAAAATGGTTAATTACAAATAAAAATTTGGATTAACTTTATATATATATATATATACACAAAAGATGGAATGGCAAAAGAATGAGAAAATATAATAACGAATTACGAAGTTATATTTGAAAACTCAAAAAGTTGAAGATATGAAAAATTAAAAATTTACTTACAATTTCGTATTCGACGAAATTTCATCTTGTAATAATGACAATTAACATATTTCTCAACAAAAAGTAGAGGACTATGCATGAAATAATAAATAATATAAATAAATAAATAAATAAGAAGTATTACAATTACAAATTGGTAATGAAAATTTTACAAATTATGCAAACGAACCGAACGTAGATGCAAGATGATCACAAATTGGGGTGAAAAAGAGAATATATATGATGTTGTTGGTGAGTGTCTTTTATAGACTCTTCGTTACCCCTAGTTATTACAAATTAAAATTGAAGGTTATCGTAGACTCTTCATTTGCCACATTGAGTACATGAATGAATACTATGATTGCATTATTATTATTATTTAATATTTAATTAATTAACTAGATATTATATTTAGTTTAGTTTAAGGGTATGATGGTAATCTAACTTTGAGGTTAGGAGCTTTCCACTTTTAATAATACTAGTCCTCGTAACGTGCGTTACATGTTTATTTCAATATATTTTCATAATATTTTGTATTGTAAATGATATATTTTATCCCTTCAAATCTATTGGTATTTACTTAAATATTTTCTTATATCTTTCTAATAAAAAGATACATTTTTAATTGTAAAATTGACTAAAAAGTGTATAAAATAAAAATAACTAACTATTGTCCAAATACAATATCCAAAATATGGGTACTAAAATACTATATGGTAGATTAATATATTAAAAACATCAAACTACTATAAATTCTTAATAATAATAACAAAACAATAGCTTGTGCAATAAATATTAAACATAACAAATAAAAAGAGATAAGAGAAGAGAGGATAGAGATTTTCTCATATATATATTCCAATTGTTTCAAGTGTGTATAATATTATGCCAAGTATCATTACTTACAAGATAAGATTGACGAATTCAAAGAGTGTTATCAATATTTCATTAATCTTTATGAGATTATGGATGAAAAGTGGGAGTAAGATTCATAATGAACATAATTAGTGGCATTTACATATGTTTACATAATGGAGAGTTAACAATGATGACAACAACAACATACCCTGTGGAATCCCACAAGTGGGGTCTGGGGAGGATAGAATGTACGTAGACCTTACCACTACCTCATAGAAGTAGAGAGGTTATTTCCTGGGAACCCCTGTCTCAAAAACCCATAACATAATGGAGAGAGTGAAAATAAAATTCATGTAATGTACTTCACATTAATACAAACATTTATAAATTAAAAAAAGGATATAATATAGATTGATATAATTTTTTTCTTTGTATGAAGGTTAAACACAACCATTCATATTTTCTATTGGAAGATGAATATAACAAAAACCTCATGACTTTACTTCAATAGCATGAAATTAATAGAATGAACTTATATTCAAGAGACTTTATGGTGGTTGATTCATGTACTGATATGATGATTTATATTTAACTATTAAATAGTTTATAACATTTAATTTTCATATAGGTACTTTAGGAGAATTTTTACCCTATTACAAAAGAACAAAGAAAAAAACAACACCAAATAATATTGTAATTATAAATAACTATTCCTTACACAATTCATACCTTCTATACTGAACAACATTTAGAACTACACGGAAAGAAATATAGATATTTAAAAAGTTATATACTACTATATAATACATAAAAATAGTCAGCAAAATATTACTTGGAGATAAGCTTATACAAAAAGGAAATAGAAAAGATGAGTGCACGAGGAATATAAGAGAAAATGCATGAAAGAAAGAGGCCAAAGCGATGGGAAAAATATTAATCTTTGAAAGCAATTTTAAAAATAATGGAGAAGGAGAGAGACCTTGAATCTACCAATCACATGTTTTTCTCATTATATAGAGTTTAAAATGACTTTCTATCTAACCTATCATCAATGAATAAATAAATAATAAGTGGTTATAAATTCTTCAATTGTAAAAATTAATATTTACCCACTTAATGCAATAATCAGTAATTATTTTTTAACGTCTATGTACATAATATATAGCAAGAGAATATTAGTAGCTTCATAATTTTATTAAGATTTATATTCAAGCTTTTCACAAAAATATTATTGCAATAGGGTTTAACTAATGGGTGAAAAAATCAATCATTTGTTGATGGAATTGTTTCATAATTCAAATTTAGAAAAGAATTACAAAGAGAATGAAAAATGTATTGGCGGAGGAACAATGACTACATATTAAAGGATGATATTGCTTTACTTTTAAAATTTGAAAATTCAAAAGCAATTTTTTTAATATATCAGCAAAATAGCTTGACCATTATCAAAATTAAATTAAACAGGAGATTACTGGACTTCTTTGTTTTAATTAGTGGGCCTGCCTTTCCAACTAAATTGATTTCCGTTTCTAGTGAAGAATGACCATCAAGATACCATTAGATAAATTTGAGTTATATAGACAAATTATTCATTTAATGAAAATTAAGTAATTTTATTTAGGAGTAAGGTTGTTTTCGTAATTCAACTTTTAACTTGAGGTTTTCTCACTTATAGTTATATATGATATGATATGATGATGCACCAACTTGAGAAGTGTTAAATAGGAATAGGAATAGGAATATATAATCCTATTTAGAATTGGAATAGGAATAGTATATTGTCCCCTACTTGTACTTAGATTATATTGTAGTGTCTATAAATAAGGGTCTCTATCTAGTAATGCAAATGCACAATTCAATAATATTTTTCTCCCATATTTCTCACACTAACCAAGCTAAAATAATGTGTTCTTTACAATCATACCCAATGCTAGTGGAAATAGAAGCAAATTGATCAAACCTTGTTTTCTTTGATAGTATCTCTAGAGACATGGTATCAAAAATCCCAGAAGAAAATCAGTCGGCAAGTCCAATGAAAAAAAAAGCAAATACAGTATAAGTAAAATATTATGTAGATGCAGTGACAAATATTGAAGGAGGAGAAGAACAAGTAGATATTAATGGTGGCCATCAAGACATGCAATTGTCTGATTGCTCTGAGACATGACACGGAACATTGAGGATGCTGAAACTTTAGAATTAGGATACCTAGAGGAAGAAACTGATAGTGATATGGATGTATCAATTCGGTCCATCAAAATACAATTAGGTTAAGCATGAAATGTGAGGAAAGGGAACTCTAGGGTGTTGCAATGAATATCCAAATAATTTCATGGAATGTAAGGGGATTAAATTGTAGAGAGAAAAGGAGGGTGATCAATAGTTCAGCTCAAAAATGGGAAGCAGATGTCCTCTTTTTACAGGAAAATAAACCTGAAGGGTATACTAGGGAACTAATAAAGCAGGTGAAAATCGGAGAGTCAAGTGTGGGCAACTGGAGACAAGTAGAACTAGGGGAGGTATTTTGATATTGTGGGATAGCATAACTTGGAGAGGAAAAATAGTGGAAGTTAGTGCTTACACTTCAACTTGTAGATTCAAGTAGACAAAAAATGATTTTGGTTGGCACATGACAGAGGTATTTATACCAAACTGCAATCAGGAAATGCAAAGAAGCATGGTGGGAAATAGGGACTATTAGAAGTATGTTTACTGGACCTTGGGTGATAAGTGGTGACATTAATATTGCCAGATATGCTTCAGAGAAGAAGAATTTCTCCAGAACCTCTGCATACATGACTGAATTTTCAGAGTTTATTGAGGATATGGAGTTGAGTGATCCTCAACTAGATGGGGGAAGCTATACCGGGACTAGAGGGAATAACCTGGAAACATGTTCCCGGATTGACAGGTTCCTAAACTCTGCTGAATGGGGAGAAAATTTCAATAATATTAAGCAAGAGATTCTCCCTAGAATCTTTTCTAATCACACACCAATTGTGCTTTAGAGTCGCAGTCGTGATCACGAAATGTCTTATTTCAAGTTTGAAGGATAATGGCGGGAAACTGAAGGCTTCAATGAGAAAGTTAAGGTTAAGTGGGATTCCATTTTATTAACAGAAGGCCAGACTATGTTTAAAAACCAAGTTAAAAGCTTTGAAGGCTAAAACTAAAAGAGTGGAGCGCAAGCAACTACAGGGATTTGGAAAAGAATAAAGATCTGATTCTGCACAAAATTGAAGAGATTGACAATATTCAATCAAATATATCATTAAGAGAAGAAGAGGCCACCCAAAAAGGAAATTTATTCATGAATTGAAGATTATGCCAAAAGGAAGAGATATCATGGTGACAAAAACACAAAGTTCTTCTAGACTATTGCAAATGCTCGCAAGAGGAATAATCAAATTGATCATATTATGGTAGGAGAAGAAGATATTGTGGAGGTAGAGAACATTAAAAGGGAGATCATTACCTTCTATTAGAAGCTCTACATAGAAAATAAGAAATGGAGGCCACTTTCGGACATGTACTAGTGTCCTACCATAAACCTAGAGGATCAATATCAATTGTAAAAACCTTTTGAGGACAAAGAAGTTTTGGATGGTCTTAAGGCATGTGAAAAAGATAAAGCACCAGGTTCATATGGGTACAATATAGGGTTCTTTGTTCACTATTGGGAGGTTTTAAAGAGTGATGTGATGTCCACTACGCACAACTTTCATTCTCAAGAACTGAGGGATTGAACTATTGAAGTTACGCCTTTTATAAAAGGTCCTACAGAATGTACAAGGGTCCATGGGATGAGGGGATCTGGGTTAGTGAAGGATGACTTGTATCGGGAAATATACCGTCTGTACAACTATACACAGGCCGTGCAACCAACTTGTGAAGGTTGACATTTATGGGTTCTAAGGGGGTCAGATTCGTGGGCCCTTTTATGGTCCAAGAGAATCTTTACAGGTAGTTTGGTCACCTCTACAAGCTGTGGAACTATTCACGGGCATGCACAATGACTGTATAACCTCAGCACCAGCAGTTTTCTTGTCCCAACTTTCCACCTTCCGAATATCTCTCTATTTGGAACATTCATCCTCAAATGAGAATAGAATAGAAGGAACATCCAACAACCCATCACGAATGCAAATCATATCTAAATGCATTAAACGAAGGAGTAATTGACTCCAAGCTAAAATAAGAACATTAAAACTGATTTCATGAGCATGCATGCATAAGGAATCATGAGAATACCTAAAACGCCTGAGTTTTGAAAGAGTTCATAGGAGGAGCTAATACCTCAAACTAAATCTGAAGCAGCGGTAAAGAAGTGCGCTTCCGTCTCCCAAGTAGCACCCTCGATTGATTTATTCTGGCATAAAACTTTAATTGAAGTGAATTCTTCATTTCTCAACTTTCGAACTTGACAATCTTGAATCTCAAACGTAACTTTTTCATAAGATGCTTTTCCTTCACACCCACACTCTCTAATGGTACAATTGAAGAAGTACCACCAATAAACTTTTTCAACAAGGAAACGCAAAATAGCAGATGCACCGATGCCAACTCCAAAGGAAAATCCAACTAATAAGCTACATTACTAAAATGACTCAAAATCTAATATAGGCCTATATAACTGTCAGGACCCGAAATTTAAGCGTGATGACACTCGTCTTATCCCACCAAGACAAGTCAACCTACAACCAAACTATAACATTAAAAATGCAGAATTATAATAAAAATGAAAGTTCAATTACGGATAATAAGTCAACTTAATGAAAATTCCCCCAAAACCTGGTTGTCACGTGTACAAGCTTCTAAATATAGAATTCTCGAATAAAATATGTCTCAACTGTCTAGTTCTCAAATAGAACATAACATAATAATAGATTCCTTGAAGGTCTGCTAAAGACATAAGCAACTACCTTAAGAATAGTCTAGAAGCTCGATCCTATAATGAGAAAAGTCTGAGCAGAGGGATCGGGCTCGCATCCTACAAAATGTAGCAAGGGGTGAGTACCAAACACACGGTACTTAGCAAGTGGAACTAACTTAAAGTAAAATAACGAAGAACCAAGTAACTCCTTAACAACCAACCACATACCGCCAGACTACAAGCATGCACTCAAACAAATCCCAGCACAATATATGTAATATGTAGAAATTACTAGAATGTAGGTATAATCATCACTTAGCACTAGGCCTCTAACGATCACAATCTCACAACTATTTTGCAATACGAGAATTCATAACCTCCATAATTACTCCATCCAAAAACTCTATGATCAAAGCCTATAATAGTATAATTCTCATTATCC
>JAPFFP010045035.1:0-11930 GCA_026153255.1 Solanum medicagineum | reverse complement strand
CAAGGCCTTCAATTCAAGCAAGGAAGAGTCAAGATCTTGTTTTGCTATCACCTCATCAACCAAAGAAGACTTAGACCAATCAACAACCATAACACCCTCATGACCAACCTCCTCTAACCTAACCCCCACTCTAGCCAATTGATGCACTTCTCTAGCCATCTTCTTACTACCATTAACATGGGCTAAGCTACCCATAGACACCCTAGTCAAGGCATCGGCCACCCCATTTGCCTTACCCGGATGATAGCGCACACTCATATCATAGTCTTTAAGAAGTTCTAACCATCTTCTTTGGCTCAAGTTGAGATCTTTTTGAGTGAAGACATATGGGAGACTCTTATGATTGGTGAACACATCCACATGCACCCCATAGGAGTAGTGACGCAAAATCTTTGATGCAAACACCACGATGCCCAATTCAAGATCATGGGTAGGGTAATTCCTTTCATGTACCTTGAGTTGTCTAAAAGCATTAGCTATGACCTTATCATTTTGCATTAACACACAACCCAAACCAACCCGGGAAGCATCACAATACACCACAAATCTCTCAAGCCCATCTGGTAGTGACAATATAGGAGCAAACACAAGCTTGTCTTTCAATATTTAAAAGCTCCTCTCACATTCCGCAGTCTACACAAATTTAACCTTCTTTTGTGTCAATTTTGTCATAGGAGAAGCAATGGAGGAGAACTTATTCACTAACCTTCTATAATAACCCGCTAGGCCCTAAAAGCTCCTAATATCGGACGGGGTCAATGGTCTAGGCCAATTTCTAATCACATTAGTTTTCTTAAGGTCCACTTTTATTCCATCCCCCGACACCACATGACCCAAGAGTGCAACCTCCTTCAACCAAAATTCACACTTATCATATTTGGCATACAATTTCTCCTCCCTCAATCTTTGCAACACAACCCTCAAATGCCTCATATGCTCCTCCCTGCTATGTGAATAGATCAAAATATCATGAATGAACACCACAACAAAGGATCAAGGTAAGGTTTGAAGACCTATTCAGTAGGTCCATGAAGATGGTCGGTGCATTGGTCAACCCAAACAGCATCACAATAAACTCATAATGCCTATATCTAGTCTGGAAAAACGTCTTCAGAATATCACACTCCTTCATCGTCACTTGATGATATCTGGACCAAAGATTAATATTAGAGACGAAGCTAGCCCCTTGTAATTGGTCAAACTAATCATCAAGCCTTAGAAGAGGATACCTATTCTTGATGGTGACCCTATTGAGTTGTCGGTAGTCAATGCACATTCTAAGTGACTCATCCTTCTTCTTTACAAACAACACCGAGGCACCCCAAGGTGATTGACTAGGTCTAATAAATCCCTTTTCCAACAAATTTTTCAATTATTCCTTTAAATCCTTCAACTCCGCCAGGGCCATATGGTAAGGGGGAATGGATATAGGTTGAGTATCGAGAAGGAGATCTACGCCAAAACCTATATCCCTTTCGGGAGGACACTGGGAAGGTCATTTGGGAATACATAAAGAAACTCATTTACAGTGGGAACCGACTCAATGGAAGGGAATTTGGACTCCACATCCTTAACCCTCACAAGATGATACGAACACCTCCTAGAAATCCACTTATGTGCTTTAATACATGAAATGAATCTACCCTTGACCACCACATCTTGACTTTCCCAGTCAAGGAAGGGTTAATTAAGAAAATTGAAACTTGACCCTACAAGTTGTACAATTAATAGAAGCATAGTAGGCATGCAACCAATACATCCCATAAATGACATCAAAATCTACCATGTCTAATTCAACAACATCACAAGGTATCAACTTATGCAAAATGCAAATAGGACAACTCGTATAAACTTTCCTAGCAACTATAGAGGAACCAATAGGAGAAGACACTTCATAAGACTCATGCAACAACTCGGGGTTAACATGGAACTTTTTACCAACAAAAGGTGTAACAAAGAAAAGAGTGGCACCTGGATCAATCAACGCATACACATCAAAGTCAAAGATTTTCAAGATACAGATAATAACATCAGAAATCTCGCCAACCCCTTGCCTCCCATGTAGTGCATAAAACCGGATGTGCCTTCGGCCACCACCTTGAGACCATCTCTACCTAATGGAACCGTATTTGCGCCCCGACCCATGCCATGGTTTCTTGGACAATCTATCTTCTTGTGACCAAGCTCCCCACATTCATAGCACACGTTAGAGCCCTTCAAACTTGGGCCTCCATGGCTTCTTCCACATTTAGGGCACACGTCAATAGGAGTCACAATATTAATACCTTGAGGCCTAGGGAAGTTGTTGGTAAACCCCTTATTAGTAGCATGAGAAGGCCCTTGGCCTTCATGAAATTTAGCACCCTTTTGGAACTTACCCTCAAATCGGGTCCTCTTGGCCTCATGCCCCATTCTTTTCTTCAACTTTTCTTCCTCTATTTACTCGGCATAATTCATTAATTGAGACAAGTCCATCTCAATAATTAGCATGGCAGATTGGTATTCTTCACTTACCAAGTTGGAGACCCACATCACGAACTTATTCATCCTATATGTCTGATCGGCCACCAAATGAGGAGCATACTTTGAAAGTTGATTAAACTTGAGGGCTAGTCCCTCACACCATAGCGCCTTGTTTCATGTTCATAAACTCTACCAACACTACTTCCCTAAGCTCAAGAGGGAAAAATCGATTAAGGAAAGCCAATTTGAACTCCTCCCAAATAACTACATTACCAATTCCTTTTTCACCCTTCCATTAATCATACCACATTTGGGCTACCCGTTTGAGTTGGTACATTGCCAACTCCTCCTTTTTATTCGGCCCAACACCAACAATATTCAAGATTTTGTAGACCTCGTCAATGAAATCTTTTAGATCTTCATCCATCTTTGACCCATAGAATACTACAGGATTCATCCTCATAAAGTCTCTTACACTAGACCCCTGGGTAGTAGCATGAGAGGCTTACGCCCCTTGATTGACTTGGTTGGCCATAACATGGGCAAGCATAGTGAGAGCATCCCGGAGCTCACCATTGGTAAGTAGCTCCTCGGGAGTTGGGGCCCTTCATCCTCGAGCGTGGCATGATCTAGAATAGCAAACAATAATCATTGTGGAAAAAAACTCATTATAACTCTATCACACAACACAGAACATGCAGAAGGGAAACATTTCCTAAAACGTCTCATAGCCTCCTACTCATAGTCATGTTGTGCTTCACAACCGTAAATAGGACTCTAATCGACGAGGTGTATTGGACTCCATGAATCTATCAACCTAGTGCTCTGACACCAAGTCTTTCAAGAATAAAACCTAGGGCTTAGACATGACACGATTAATGGGGAACCCGAAGGAACCCCAAACAAGCCTCTTAACTTGCCATTACATATTATTGGCCACAGAAGCATATAAAAACATAAGAGAGTAAGAATAGAGGCAATGGAACTAAGGGAAAAACTTGCATAACATCATAATCAAGAGACAAGAGTCAAACTCATATCATAGATACATAACAGGTCAAACGAACACCTCTAATACATAGATAAGAGCAGAGGCCATCACAAAGCAACCGGGATCACCCTCATAGTCAAAAAAGATAATAAAGAAGAATTCCTCAATACATAATAAGAGCAACATAGACTAAGGTCCCCGAAGTACAGGACTCACCAACTAGCTTGAGTAGTATCGAACTAGCCACGTGGAGGAGGATGATCAACTTGAGCTCCAGTCCTTACATGGTGATATCATGTAGGCAAGAGTATTTGTTAGTACGTTTGAATGTACTAATTATGTAGGATGCAATGCAATGATAGATTGATATCATAATCAAAATGCAAATATTAAGCAATAGACGTAATATAACAATATGACATGTATGATCAATGCTTAAGTAAAACATGCCTAAGTAACACATACTCAATTACGGTATCATATATGTAGAAGAGACCAAGCAAGCTATTCAAGATACAAACCCCTTGGTGGTTGTGTGGTATAAACCCATCACATGGTTGATGATAATCACACCTTATCACCTCGGTGGTGAAGTACAAACCCCTCACATGGTTGATGAGTGCAAACCCCAACCTGGTTACCCTACTCTTATCCCCCTGGATCGGGTATGGTCTAATGCAACACTTTATATCAAGTACATAATATATATAAGCTCATTTCATAATCATATATTCATTCATGTCATATCTCATGGTTTGGACCTTCAACTACTCAAGAAACCACATACAGAAATTTTATCAGACACTTAGAGAGTGTGTAATGCTAGTATAAAACCATGAAATTTAGAGATACAATTATGCAAGAAAATTCATTGTAAAGCCATTTATCAACACCTTGAAAGACCCTCAAGTAATATACATCAAAAACCCCTCATCAAATCTTACAATAGGTCCATGATTTACAGATCAAAACATAGCAAAATAATCACAACTTTGCATAACTTTGACATAGTGTGCAGTGAATTTCATAATAAGCAAGACTGATTTGTAAATAAACTTTAAATATTGCAATTTGAGTAAAGGAGGTTGGGGAACCATGGGCGGAAGGACCCAATGGCTAAAACCCACATACCTTAGCTTAGAGATGAACTTGGTGAAGATTGGAGATGGAGACTTGAAGCTTGAAGAAGAACCTTGAAGGAGAACCTTAGCTTAGGATGAGGGTTTGGGTCTAGCTTGAGTTTGGGAGTGAAAATATGACTAAGTATTTGAGTGAGTATTGGAGAATGTTTAGGATGATATGAGGGTGAGATAAGGCGAAATATACGTAAAAGCACATTTGGGAACAATTGGGTCCAAGACCCAAAAGCCTTGGATCAATATAGAAATCACTGGCAATAAAATACATAGGTCCATGTCTGGTCTGCGATGTGGACCTATCGTGAAGGACAAATTAACACATGTCCATGACAGCTTCCCATCGCGGTATTGTCACAGATCGAATTTGGATAAGAAAATTATGAAAATGGAAATTGCTAATTGTTTGCACTTAAATCCGAATTAAACCCTGTTGCCCCTAATTTTTAACCCTTGAACAAGAATATCAAGTCGAATTTTTGATATCACGCACGAATTTTGAGATATATGGATTTTAAAATTTTGGGCATTTTGAGGCACATTTTCAGGCACTTTTTTGGGTCGTTTGAAGCTATCACAAAGTTTGTTGTTTCAAATAGGTTGCTTTAGATGCTACAGGACTGTGGGTTGTTTCCAGACCTACCATCGAAGGATCCTCAAAGCCATCTAGACAACATTGTATATGTTTGTAAGAGTGTGATATGAACACAGAATCTGTCTATGGATGTTGTGGGACTTCGTGTCATCCCATTTCTCTTACAGGCAATGTAACATTATGATTATCTGAACTCATGCAGTGTTCAATTACCAGTTGGGCTGAATTGCAGAAGGCCTTTTTGGAAATGTACTTCCCAAGATCAAAAAAGCTCAAGTTGAAAGATCAAATCAAAAACTTTGAGCAACTTCCTGGTGACTTGATCAGTCCTATGTGGTAGCAATTTACTAAGTGCTTGAGGAGTGTCCCGGACCACAAAATTTTTGATGATGCCTTGTTGGAGATCTTGTGTAGTGCCCTTGAGGAAAATAGTTAAACTTGTGTTGATACCATTACAAGGGCATGTTCTTAGATCAACCATTTGCAAGAATTGTTGAAAGGATAGAGAGAGTGGTCAGACAAATCGTGCATGGGGGCAAATAAACAAAGCATCTACTAAAAGTTTTTACGCTATTAGTAATGGTTCAGAGTAGCCGAGATAAATGAACAAATTATGCAAGAGCTTGCCCGAATCCAAAAGGCATAAAGGTGACGATGAAGCAGAATCAGGAATGAGTCAATGTAGTTGCTGATCATCCTCTGCGTGCACCCTTTTATGATGATATCTACTGTGAGAAGGATGCTTATTTTATTGTTGATCGGATAGGGGGCTTTCGGACTAACGCCCAAAGATCAATTCATGACTATTGGCACCAAAGTCGAGGAAACCAGGGCCAGAACTTCAATTGAGATTAATCTTTCAAAGACAATCGCGGAGGATACTAAGATTGCAATCGAGGCCAAGAAAGAGATGCAGATTGGGTCTGCGAAAATAGGTACAGAAATGGTCCTTATGTGCCATTGCACAATTGCGATATAGGTCTAAATAGCTCAGGAGTTGAGGAAATGTTTGATTGCCTATTGAAGAAAGTAGAGACACAGGATAAGACTCTAAGGGGATGAAATCTGAGATCTCCTGTATAAATAAAAAAAATTGAGTCTCATTTTGTTTCCATCAAACAACTTAAGCAACAATATGGTCAAGTGTTGACTCAACATAATCAACGTCAGAGGGGAATACTTCATAGCAACACAATTATGAATCCTAAGAAAGAAGGGTAGTGCACGGCTGTTAATATCATGGTGGCAGGAGCACCATTGATCCTCCTATGCTAGTTGATTTGGATGATGATAGAGGGGAGTTCATTGCAATAAAAGATGTGAGTACCAGAGATGAATGTGGCACGGATAGGGTGAGTGCATCTACTGATGTGTCACCGAAGTTGAAGCCTATTCCTAGGCCTCCACATCTCTTTGCTCAAAAAATTAAGAAGATAGAGGAGAAAGGCAAGTTCAAGCACTTTCTCTCCAAGCTGTAATAACTCTCCATCGGCATCCCTCTTATTGAGGTATTGGAGAAGACGTTAGGGTTTGAAAAGTACATGATAGACCTGGTTAGGAAGAAGTGCACCGTAAGTCAGAAGATCTCCTAAGATGTTCAACATTGTAGTGGAATTGCTACGAGGTCCTTCGTCCAAAAGCGACAAGATCCATGTGCTTTTACCATACCTTGCACCATTGGAGATGTGGAGTTCACAATAGCATTATGTGATCTATGTCACATCATTAAGCTAATGCCTCTTTCAGTCATCAAGAAGTTTGGGTTGGGAGCCCCTACACCAATTAGCATGTAGTTGTTGATGGCTAATCACACAGTAAAGAAGCCTATGGGGATATATTATTGTGAGATTGTCAAAGTAGAAAAGTTTGCATTCCCCGCAGACTTTGTGATCCTAGATTGCAAAGTCGACTTCGATGTCCCAATCATCTTGGGAAGACCATTCTTAGCCATTGGTTGAGAACTGTTAGATATGGAAGTCGGTCCACTCAAGTTTAGATTCAACGACAAAGTTGTCTTCAATATCTGACAGTCTATAAAGAGGACAAATGATTTGAAGAATGAGGTATGGGCACTTGGTGAAGTCTGTGTAACCAAGTTGTCCATATCGTGCAACGACAATAAAATCAGGCGCTTCTTGGGAGGCAATCCTAGGTGGAGACCGGCACTTAAACACCCAGGCATATATTTGTTTTACCCCAATAATTTTTTTGTTTTGATGGTATGTATTAAGGACAATGCACCTCTATTCCTATTGGGTGAGGGTAGTTATGGACCTCAGTAGTGTCTTAGTAGCTTTGGTCCATAATTATCCTAATATTTGAATCCTAGGGGTTTTCTTGCCTGTGTTCGTTTTCCCCATGGATAGTTTATTTTTTTGTTAAACTAGTATGTTTAGGATGTTTAGGTAATATGTAGCATATAGTACTGATCTGTGGCATTTACATGTATGTGTGTCTTTTGGGAAAAATGATACCTATCAAATTGTTTACTAGATAGAAATCTTGCATGTTTAAGTATGTTGACAGTGTATTTTATGATAAGTGGGGACACATTGAGATAAAAAGCATGATGTGAGAGCCTTTAGGTGATTATACAGTGCCACGTGAGTGTGAGCTTCATTTTCTCAATTTATGTGTTGTGTGTCAATTCATGTTAGTGTGAGCTTCATTTGCTAAATTCATGGGTTGTGTGTTAATTCAGAACTTACCTTATTACTCTAAGTTAGACTGTAGATTAATTGGATTAGGAAAAGATCTTAGGCCATTGTTCTTAAAAGTCTACTTAGCCTAAATGACCAACCAAATATTTGCAGAATATGCCTTGATCCTAATATTTGAGCCAGACATGTACCTATTCTTTCTAAAAACCTAAATGACATAGAGTTATTAGTTGTATGATCCTGAAATTGGCCCTAGTCCTGCCTTGAACATTGTTTACCTTAACTGAGTCAAGAAGTCTAAGTTGAGAGTGGCTACCAAAAGTTGCCCTAGCTTTGAGGATAGATGATGTGCACCTCAACTCAGGACAAAAGCCTAAGTTGAGGGTGGTTGGTGTAAGGATGAAACAAAAAATGAGGGAGAAAGTGATACAGGGAAAAGGAAAAAAATTATGAACTGGGTGAAATAAAAATAAGTGATGCCTTAGTTATGAGCTAAAAATAAAATTGAAGTGTAAAAGCAAGGCAAAAAGCTTAAAATTGAAAAGAAAGCACACAGAAAAGCTTGAAATAGGGAAAACGGAGAATGGAATAAAAGTAACAAGTATTGGTAGGAAAAAAGGGTAAAAAAACACAGTATCAAGGAGTGCCTTTACTCACTATGTTCACAAAGTATCACACCAAAGCCCCTGAGCCTTTGTTAAAAGCCCATATAGTCCTATGGATCCTAGTCCAAGCAGTCGAAGATCTTAGTCATGAGTATAGGGGAAAACCTACAGTTATGAGCATGATGCATGAATATCTTTTGTTAGAGTGACTGATTTTGCATAGTTACAAGAGTATACATGAAAACATATTGAGAGTGAGATGTGAGACTTATTCTTTTGAAGGCACTTGCATTACATTGTTAGTATAAGACTTATTCAATGATTATGGCATGTTGATAGTATCTCACTTGTCATAGTTGCATTTTCGCATGCTTTAGTCTTTTATGGTTTGCTAGATAGCTAACTGATTATGTTTTGAAAAGTAGGTGTGGGTATCTTTGTTTAAGTTTGATGTGATTTATGCTATTAGACTGAGGTCTGTGCGTTATAGTACTGCTTATATAGATTGAGTCTGCTGTTTGTTGACAAGCAACAATATTAAGTTGAGGGTGTTGATATGTTGTCAAAATACAATAATTTTGATGCTTAAAACTTGGAATTTGTGTGTCTTCTAAATGCGATGTTAGTGGGTTTTATGTAACGACCCCAAAAAGTGCCTGAAGATGTGCCTTGGAAGTGCCTGAAATTGTATTTTCCATATATCTCAAAATCCATGCGCGATATTGAAAATTCGAGGTCATATTCTTAATCAGGGGTCAAATTGAGTGGAAAATGGGTCTAACCCCGATATATGAGCAAACTGTTAGCAATTTCATTTTTTGTAATTTTTTATTTCCAGAATTGATCTGCGACGCGCAGTCGTCATGGACCTGTGTAAATCTTGCCTTCGCGATAGGTCTGCATCATGGACCATACGTGAACCTATGTATTTTGAAGCCAGTGCTTTTTATCTCGGTCCAAGGATTTTGGGTCTTTGGCCTAAGTGTTCCCAAACGTGAAAATACCTATACTTAGTCATTTTCACACTCATATCATTCTACACATTTCCTAATACTCACTCAAACACTTAGCCGAAATTTCATCTCCTAAATTCAAGTCTCAAAAACCCTCTCCGGATCTTAAGGAATCCAACCTAGCCTCAAGTCTCCATTTCCAATCTTCATCAAGTTCACCTCCAAAGCTAAGGTATGTGGGATTCTTTCATGGGCTCATTTCACCCATGATGCCCAAGCTTTCGTTCTTCTTAAATTTCATGATTTTATGTTGATATACAAATGGGTCTTAATTATTGTGAACGAAACTGTTCACTATGTTGGGTTTATAACATTCTGACTGTTTTACTATGTTTAGGGCTATGAATCTAAGATCTACTATGAGCTTTGATGAAGGGTTTTGATGAATATTGGTTGAGGATGTTACCAAGGCTCTATTGATGATTTTACGTTGAATTTTCTAGCATTATAACACTCTTGAATTACATGATTTTATACTAGCACTACACACCCTCTAAGCGTTTGATAAAATTTCCAGTTATGGTTGAGGAATTTAAGGTCCTATGTATGTGTTATAAGTTGAATGACCATATGATGATGGAATGATAATGAAAGGGAATGTATGTACATGCTGATTAAAGGGGTGTGTGTGTGTGTGTGTTTTTGTGTGTACATACATACATACATACATATATATATATATATATATATATATATATATATATATGATATTATCTCTATAGTTTTGGGGATGACCAAGCCTTGCTCGGGGGTTGTAGGCCCGGATAACCTTGTTGAGGGGTTGGTACCTCTATCGCCTAGCTCGGGGGTGGTAGGCCCGGGTAACATTTTTGGGGGTTTGTATGTACCAACCTTGTTAGGGATTTGTAGCCATCAACCTTGTTGGGGGGGGGGGGGTTTGTACTCCACCAACCTGATGAAGGAGTTTGTACCTCATGCACCTATCCAAGGGGGTGGTAGGCCTTTCATTGCATTAAGAATAGTCACTCCTTACACTTACTTAATGATCCCTATAAGCATGATTTAGTACGAGCATCTTCCATGCGTGCCATTTTGCTATATATACGCATTGCCTATGCTTATGCATTTCAATTATGTTGCTATCGCTTGTTGCGTTGAATCCTACGTACTTAGTACATTCAGACGTACTAACGCATAATCTATGCCTTCATGATGTCACCATGTAGGAACTGGTGCACCATTTGATCATCCTCCTCCTCCCCGTGGCTAGTACAATTGTCTCTCAAGCTTATTTTTAAGTCCTCGATTTCGGAAATTTTGCTTATGATCTCTTGTTATGTGACTAAGACTACCTTTATTTTATTTATGTATTGACTATGAGGGTGAGTCCGATTGTTTGTCGTGGCCCCCGCTCTTATCTATGTAGTAGAGGTGTTGTTGGACATGTTATGTATTTATGCTAGGGGCCTTGGCTCTATTATTTCTTGATTTTATGATAGGGAAGTCTATCCTTTGTCCAATTCCCTTGCTTATGCTTATCTCTCATTGTCGTTTTAATAGCTTCTGCGACCAAGGATGTACAATGATATGCCATGAGGTTTGTTTGGGGTTCCTTCGAGTTTCCCATTCGCTGGTCACATCTAGGCCCTAGGTTTGGGTCATGACAAAGATTTTATCAGAGCACTAGGTTGTTAGATCCTCGGGGTTCAATACACCGCGTTGATTAGAGTCTTACTCAAAGTTGTGTTGTGCACCACAACTATGAGTAGGGAGCTATGCGACATTTTAGGAAATATTTTCCTTATTCATCTTCTAAGTCGTGCTATAGAGTCTTATTCAAGGTTGTGTTGTGCACCACCGCGTTGATTAGAGTCTTATTCACGGGTCTTCACATGAATTTCCAAAGACGGTTGTGAATGCGTTTCCGAGGGCCCAAGGTGGTAGGGGTATGACTCCTATTGATGTGTATCTAAAGTGTGGTAAGAGTCATGGTGGCCCATGCTTGAGGGATACCTGTGCCTGCGATGGTTGTGGGGAAATGGGGCATAAGGCAACCGATTTCCCTCGAAATCACAACAAAGATAAGGAGGTTTGTCCCCAAGGTGCTAATGTGGTTCCTTTGGGGAGAGGTGGCCGACAAGATGGTGACCCAAGGCACAATCGATTTTATGCTTTAATGGGAGGCAACAGGTTGATGAGGTCCTCGATGTTATTACTGGTATGTTAAAAAGCTTTGACTTTGATGTGTATACATTGATTGATCTGGATGCCACACTTTCTTTTGTTACCCCGTTTATTGCCAAAAAGTTCCATGTTGAGCCCGAATTATTGCATGAGTCATATGAGGTGTCCACTCATATTGGTGTATCTATTATTGCTAGAAAAGTCTATACAAGTTGTCCTATTTGCATCTTGCGTAAAATGTTACTTTGTGATCTTGTTGAGTTGGACATGGTTGATTTTGATGTCATTGTTGGGATGGATTGGTTGCATGCATACTATGCTT
>JAPFFP010045034.1:0-11931 GCA_026153255.1 Solanum medicagineum | reverse complement strand
GCAGGTTTGGGTAGTCAGTAAAATAGAGGAAACTCTGCCGAAATTTCGGTAGAATCCTTAGCTAATATAATTGAAAATTTGATTTGGTATTGTTTGGGTGCTCAATCGGCACTAATCACGACCCCCGGGTTGGGTCGTGACAACTTCTCAAATATTGCAGAGATAATAAACATTCATGAAGCTAGCCGAGAGTATGTATGGTTTAGGTCAATGACTCAACATATTTTAAAATCATGTGATTTTCTATGGAAACAAAGGCTCCAACAATATTATACGAATATAATGCTGCTTGCATAGCTCAATTGAAGGGAGGATATATCAAAAGAGACCGAACAAAGCATATTTCACCTAAGTTCTTTTTCACACATGATCTTCAACAAAGTGGTGAGATAAATGTTCAGCGGATTCGTTCGAGTGATAATCTTGCAGATTTATTCACTAAGCCATTGCCAATGTCAACATTTGAGAAACTGAGATATAAAATTGGAATGTGTCGTCTCCAAGATATCAATTAAAGTTTTCATCAGGGGAAGTATAATACGCCTTGTACTCTATTTTCCTTAACTAAGGTTTTGTCCCATTGGATTTTCTTGGTGAGGTTTTTAATGAGGCAGCACTCAAAGTGTATTACAAGATGAATGTACTCTTTTTCATTCACTAGGCTTTTTCCCACTGGATTTTTTCTAGTAAAGTTTTAACGAGATACATTATCGATAAACATCGAAGAGGGAGTGTTACAAAATTCATGCACTTTGTGGATGTTACGTGGATGTTTCGTTTCACTTAATACCTTAAGAATGTATCTATTTAATCAAGCTTTACTAACGTATTAGCTAAGTGGATTATTTCCCCTTTCTAAAAGAACACACAAAAAGAGAATAAATAATAAACTCTATACATACTATTCCCCCTAATAGTTTGTCTTCCTTTCTTGCTTATATTGCTAATATTTCACAACATTGATTTTTTTGTAAACTAGACAAGTAAAAATAAACTTATACACACACATGTATATATACTCTCTTTCCAATTTACGACACCTTTCAAATTTTGAGATTCAAACTATTTATTTAGCCATAATTTGTTTTTATATATCATTTAAATATACAACAACAACAACAACATATCCAGTGAAATTCCACAAATGGGTTATGCGGAGGATAGAATGTACGCAGACATTTAAATATAGAATTAAATTATCAATAATTGTATCTTATAATTTTTTATGTAATTTTTAAATATGTAAATTTTATTTTAGAATATTAAAAACTTTTATGCTCGAATTTAGGATTAAAATATAATTATTTACTTTTAAAAATTAAAATTATATTATATAAATTGAGATAGAAATGATGTTTTAAATTTCTTTAATATTTTTTTTGGTTATTGTTGTTGTCGTCCGTCATAATCGTTACTATTAGTTGTTGTTTGTTTGAAAAAGCACATTTGTTTGATAGGGAAAACTAATACAATAAGAATTGTGAGAAAATTATGTTCAAGATGACAATTTTTGTTTGACAAAGAAAACTAATTACACAATTTTTTCTTTCTAACAAACGTTTTTTACATGTTGTTTGATAGTTAATTTTTGAGGTAAATTATGTAAGTATTAATCTTAATTCTTATATAAGTAATATTTATCATGTTTTGTAGCTAATGGAGATAAATTATTCATAGATAAAATTAATATGTTTTTTTTATTTGAAATTTAAAAATTCACATAATTAATAAATTTATATAAGTTAAGAAAAAAATTATGCACTATTTTACGTAGAAGTGAAATCACTAAAAACATAAATAAATAATGAGATAATTTCAGAATCTTCCCCTCAGATTTAGACTTGTGACACTAACTTCTCTTGTAAATTCAGATATTATATCCACCTACCTTAATTTGAATTTTTCGTAAGAAAACTAACTTTAATGATAAAACTTATCTCAACTTGCATTAGTTATTGAGTACTAAACTTTGAGCCAAAAATCTTTAAATATATAACTTTACACCAAAAATATTTTAACTACGTCGCTCAATTTGCACCATCATTCACTAAATGTATTTATTTTATTGTCTTATAAGCTACAGAATTTGATAATTGCTGCTATTAAAAAATATTAAGTTTTTAGATATAATTTCTCAATTATGTATCAATACTTTTAGATATAAAAAAAATATTAATAATTTATTTTAAGTAAATACAATTTAATATACAAAAATAAAGTATTTGGTACACATATTAAGATAATATAATTTTATATTGAACATAATTTATTGTTTATTCTTAAGTTCAAAACATTATCAAACTAAAAAGTATATCTTATATTGGATGGAAGAAGTGAGATTTATATAAGTACTAGATATAGATGTTTGTGTTATTAGCGACGTAATATACGTTAAAATTGAGGTAGAATTTGGAGGGTTAGACAATTTTTTTTAACACCTTGTATATTTTATATGTTAGTTCTACTCAAACGACACTTGACATAGCTTTGTTGCATCAGTGGGGGACCACGTTTTTTTTTCTTTACGAACAATGATAATTTGAATTAGATCAGAAGGTGTTGTGATGTCCCTCACATATTTTAGCGTATATGTAACATTTCATAAGAATGAAATCGTGCGCTAAAAAATTCGTGAACGTATTTACGATTAACACGAAAAATAAAGTGGGAAAATGATCTCGGCCTGATTTTAGAGCGACCGAGTCAAAAGACAATTTTTCATAAGTAAACTTGAAAAAAGTGTTGATGCGCGCCCGAGGCACGACGCGCCTGGGACGCGGACCAACATTGTATTTTTTTCCTACCGGATTGAAAAAACGATCAGAAAATGATTTACAAAAAATTACACATAAAACGCATTTGACAATGCAATTTATGTGTATTTTCATGAAAAAATAGTTTTCAACGCGTTTTAAGTTTTCAGTCAAATTGCATAGGTGCGTGCCCAGTCCACGTCCTATTCCGAGGTGAATTTTTTTCTTTCAATTCGGGAAGGATATTTTGGACAATTCCCAACCCCCCCAAGTCCTATAAATGATTATAATGTCATTTTATTGCAAACAAGGGTTTTTACACCCATTTTTCAAGCCTCCAAGAGAAAGTTTATAGAGGAGAAGAAGAGAGGAGCTTGAGATCCAGAGTTGGGAGGTCAAATCCTTGTAAGGAGTTGCATTGTTCTTCATCTCAAGTATGTAAGGCTACCCATAGTGTTGGATTGAGTACATCCACACGCCCCACATGTTCAATCTCTGTAATTGAATCCAAATAAAGTTTTCTTGAGTTAAATTCTTGAAATATTCATTGTTCTTTTGAATTTTTCTTGTACATAAGGTGTATTAACGGTGAAATTGAGCTGAGTAATTACTTGAATGTATGTTCATGTTTCATTCACATGAATTCTAATTGATGATTATACCTTATTCCTTTTCTCATGCATTTTTCAAAAGTTGAGTTTAATGGCTATCTTTGTACATTGAGCATATTTTATTGAGTTTTCATGAATATGAATTTTTAGCATAAATAATAATTTGAGAAAATTCTTGAGGAGATGACGCATATTTTAGTGAGTTTTTGATGGAATTGTGCATTGAGTCTTACACAATGTTTTGAGTAATATTTGATGAGAGTAGAAAAGATTTTAAAATTTCTTTTACTTGATGAAAGATGATGATGTTGATATAAGATGAAGATAATGTTAAAAATTTAAGTCCAATGAGACTTGATGAGATGTTTTGAGTAAATTATTCACCTGATGAGTTTTAAAGAGGATTTCTGAGAGTAGAATAGAGCACGAGTTAGGTGAGAGGAACATCCCAGAACTACGTTTGCCAGCGTAGGATAGTTGTGCAGCTCGTTCTGGTAACTCCTGTCCCAAAAGATGGACGGGGCTGATGAATTATGATTCATGAGTAGAGATTGTACGTCCTTTACTATGGCAAGTTTAGGACAGGCGTGACAACGACGCCATTTTTCGTTGTACCTTACCATAACTTATGGTGGGGTGGAGAGTATGTAGGTTAGAGAACCTCCCTAATTTGCATATTTGATTTGATTGAGGTTGTATATTGAAGTATCTTTTGAAGAACGTCATTTTATTATAAGATTTAAATGATTGCATACTATTGAGTTTATTTTTCAAGCGAAATTTTATTCTTAAACTTGCATGTTTTACTGAGTTGAGATGAGATGCACCTCCTGAGTTGAGTTGATGTTATTTCCATATTATTCTGCCTATATTGTTCTTATTCAGCTATTTTACATACCGTACATTCCACGAACTGACGTCACTCGACACTACATTATTCCATGATCCAGATACTGGTGATAGATGATCTCAGCAGACGCACCGTTGAAGTTCAGAATTCTTGAGTTCTAGAGATGGTGAGCCCTCCTTACCTTCGGAGGAGCCCTTTTCTTTTACTTTGCATTTTATTCCTTCGAGTTTGTGGTAGTCATGGTCTGTCATGGTACCTTCCTAGATTGTAGAGATAGAGTCTTCATAGATACTGAGTAGAGGATTGTCGAGTATTCATGAATTCCTAATTCATACATTAGAGACCATGAGTTATTTAAGTAATATTATATATATATTTAGAGAGAGAGAGAGTACTATTATTCGGCTGTCGAGTTGATGTGATGATGAGGCCAAGTGGTTCGCTCGGGAGCTAGCAATAGTCTCTAAGTTCCGGCCACGCCAAGGGTACCCTCCCGGGGTGCGACAAACTTGATATCAGAGCACAAAGTTCAAGAATCCTAGGTAGCTTATGAAGCCGTGTCTAATAGAGTCTTTATTATTGGTGTGAAGTGAGCCACATCAATAATAGAGAGGCTATGAGGCATTAGGAGTTGTCATATTTTTTCTTATCCTAATTCGTTCTATAGAACTAAACTCTAGAAAAACTTTCTCTAAAATCCTGTGTTGCATGTTTGCAGACTATGCCTTCTAAATGCTCTGTGAACCCAAGGAATATTGTCAACGCTGAGGAGCTTGAGCTTACTACCCAGCTCGCTGCGTATACTCGATGGGAAGATGCATCATCACAAGTGGATGCACCCATATCTAATAGATACAATCTGAGGCCACGGAGAAATAAGCCCTTTCAAGGCCCGAGACCTTTTGTCCCGAGTAAGTATGGCTCGAGGACGTAAAGAAAAGCCACCACGTGGATAGTGTGGCAAACTTCATTTGAGGAGGTGTCAAATGGGCACTGATATCTACTATAAATATGGCCAAGAGGATCACTTTAAGAAGGATTGTCCAAAGAGGGCCAACAAAGCTCGACCCTCTACATCAATACCACCAGTTAGAGGAAATCAGAGAGGTGCTACTTCTGGAACGAGAGAGGCCATAGACCAACTGTGTGTCGCAATAGTTGCCCATATTAGGAAAACACTCCAGGATATTTTGACAGGTATAATCTGAGTCTTTACTTTCCTTTGATGTTATCCATGAGAGAGAAACGTATGTTTCCAAGAAGTTTAATGTTGCTAACTAAGAGTGTGATTTGAGGTCTTGTAAACCATAAGTAGAGTTGTTATCCCTAAACTAGAAAGACGATGAGAGAAAGGAGAAGACCAAATAGTGAGAGTGGTCGTCGATTGAGGCTTGTAACTAGAGTCATGTGTCTATTAGGTAAGTAATCTACAGATGATTGGATTCCCATAGGTCTTGGCCAACAAGTAGAAAGTATCATTTGACGTTCATGATGAGGTATGGAGAAAAAGCTCTTGTTAGGATAAGTTAGAGTATGTGCAACTTAGAAAGAGGTTTATGTTGATGCCATAGTTTAAATGAGGGTGAAGTATAGATGCTAAATAAGGGAGGAAAGTGCTTTCAGTATGATAGACCTAAAATAGGCTTATGATTTCAAAGTGAGAGTCTCATGAGATTCGTAGAGTGATGAGCTTAGACAAATAATTGAGGTACATGAGTGAATGATATTTGAGTTGCGAAGAAGAGATGTATTGATCGAGTATTTACTATGAGACCTTAGCGGGCCTATGGCCCTTATAGTTACCTTGTAGACATAGGTTGGTGTAATATGAGAGAAGTGTGTGATACACATGTCAACATTATGCCTAAGCTTGAATTTTGGGGACTGATGTGAGAAAGGAGGTGAGATAACACTATAACAGTGATAGTTTTAGTTGGAGATTTGTTCTAAGAGTCTTGTTATAACATGTGTTCGACGTTAAGGTGTTAACTTACAACAAGTGAGATGCTACGATTATGGTAGAGATATTATGTAGATGGAGATAGTAAATTAAGGATGGAACACTAGGTAAGAAGAGGCTTAAGATGTGCATTCGCTATAGTGTATAATTGTGTGAACCTCTAAGTTATGACTTGTTACAAGAACCTAGATGGTATATTTGAATTTTTAACGTAAGAGTGAGTTGGTGTGAGCATTTTTTAGTCATCCTAGTAGTGAGATCGATGGGGATTTATGTATGAGTGATGATGAGTTTTCTCGTGTAATCCAAGACTGTCCTAGTCATATATATCGGATGCTTAGGAGTTGAATGTTAGAGGGATGAACAAAGAGGTTGTATTATATGAGTTATGAAGAGTGACTATGCATAGTCACCTACCAATAGGAGCTGAAAGTATAGAGAGAGGCCCACAGAGCTAGAAGGAAGTTAAGCGTCATATCCTAGAGGAAGGTTTTAATAATGATTTCATATCTTTGAGTCCCGAATAATAGGAGAGCTGAGAGGTTCTTGTGGATAGTGATGCCTCAACCATGTGGAGGACTATACTTATACCTTAGTAAAGGGTAGGTGGTTCGTAGAGTTAGAAAGAGGACCTTTAAGCTAAGGGGGAGATGAGGAGTTACTAAACTAGAATGAGTCTTGAGTTTAGATATTGATGAGTTGATTAGGATGAGACATTGATGTTTTTCAGTCTCTTATATTCCTTAGAGCTCGGTCGAAGAGATGTTTTATTCTTGTCTTACGTATGAGCAACATGCCTCTGGACTGAAACCATAGACCCGACATGGATTCACATTCATGATGAGTCTCGAGGACGAGGAGGGACAGTTATAGTTTGTCTCACGGAAATCTCAGAATTCTCAACCTTTTGTCATACGATATGCGACTTGAGTTTCACAATATATTCAATTCCATAAATTCACGATAGGTCCAAAAGGGGCAAAGGAGGTTGTATCACATTACAAATGCTCTCAGATTGAATTCCTTGAATATACCATGCTAATCTTTTATTCCAAGCTCTTTCAGTAATCCAGCTTTCCAATCTTGATAGAAATATTGACGATAGTAAAGGAGTGACGGTTGATGAGAGAGAATGAGAGTTCTTGATTCTGATGTAATCTTACGCATGCACTGACCTTCGGCTCGTTATGCCATTATTAATGGCAGTTGCGAGTTATGGGTGATGGGAGAGGATGAGTACTCCTGTATTGTGATAATGGAGTTGAGTACCTATCTTTGAGTCGATGTTCCATTCGAGCCTCTGTGTACTTGAGTATGCAAGTTCTTGATAGTATCCGTGCCTAATAATGATGTTGAAGATGGAGTTTAAACTTTAGATCTTGTGTTCGAAGTCTATTCTTGAGAGTGAGTATTCGAGTATCTGAGTATTTGGTCTTAATCGTATTAGTGCTTATTTTGCATGGAGAGATAGTAGTTTGAGGTTTTGCCAAAGGGGGCGGGGATGAGGAGTTCCTCTATGTCCAAATTGTGATGTTGATAGTAGTATACTGAGAGTAAGGGTAGATGAGGAGGAGTAAAAGTATCCTTATTGTGACATTAGTGTTAACCTTGTGTCAGGAAGGGATAGAAATAGGGAGAGGGAGAAAGATGAGACCCTGTGACGTGCAACAAATAGGTAAGTGTGTTGATGTGACTTTGAGTGAGAACTCATCGAATGGTAGAGGTAGAAGTGCTAAGTAAGCTTGAAAATTCCAAGGTATAGTTGGAATGGTTAGAGTGATGGGCTTGAATTCGTGGTTGTTGTTATGCGAGTATCGATGATAGACTAGTGAAGACTTCATAATAAGGGTTCAAGAAAGAGTAGTAAAATAGTGAAAAGGACTAGTGATCTTTTAATGAAAATCATGTGGAAGTTTAGAGTTGAGTATTAAAGATTAACTTTGTATGAATGTGATCATCTTGTGAATAGCACTTTGATGCTTAAAAGTAGGCTTGAATGGAAGAGGAGGAGGTGGTTAGATGGAAATTTGAGTAAGAGCTATAAGCTTAAGTTAATGGAGTAGAGTTCCATGAAAGGGAGTACAATTGGGGTAGAGAGTTGAGCTCAAGAGTGTCCATAGAGCCTTACATATCATGATGATCCCATTTTCGATTAGAGTCCGAAAAACTAATTGACGAGGTGTTCAAATGACTCGATTGCTCAAGTTCCGATGTCCCCTTCGTGTCTGTCGGTGAGGATGTCTAAGGTATAAAATGAGAACCTTATGGGATAGATTGTAGGATTGTGAATAACTTACGAGGTAGCACAAGGTGACCTTGGGTTAGGCTTGACATTGATAGGAGCATGCCGTAAAACTTAGGCCTTGACGAGAGTTATGAGTTGCAGATGATGATGCCCTCTAACAAGTTGAGTTTTCTACTCTTGAGTCGACATTGACTCATGAGTAGAGTATTTGAGCAATTAAGTTCTTGATGTGTATATTCCCGAGTCTGAATAGAGACTGTTAAGTAGGGGTGAACAAAATCAAACAAAAAATCGAACCAAACCAAAAACCAAGTCAACTCGAGAAAAAAAATTCGACTAGTGGTTTGATTTGACTTGGTTTGGTTGTCGCGCACCATTTTTTCTCGCAGAAAGACGGGAATCTGGACGACGTCGTGGCAAGGATTCGTTTAAGGTTTGAAAGTAATTTGAAGAGTCGTCACCTAATGATTGGGTGCATTAGGACACCATTTCTAACCTACTATTAAATTTAAGCCTAAGGTCATCAAAGATTGGGTAAGGGCTCGAATTACCTCAAGAGGAAGGTGTTAGGCACCCCTCAAGGTCCACAAGTATGGGTCCCGACCGTATCTCATGTGGAGGATTATGAATAACAATTAACGGTCTCTGATTTTAGAACTCTAGAATTAAACTAAGTGATAAAAATATTTTATTTTTATTATTTTATCAAATAGGTGACGAAATAATTAAAAGAACAAATAACTAGGATCTAAGTGATAAAATACAATAAATAATTAGACAAATAAATGGAATAAATTATTCTACCCCAAACAATTAAATAAAGGCAAACAAAAGATACAGAGAGGAATTAAACCAAGCGCTTTTGTTCCAAGCGGATCAATTGCTCGGCTTTTTATTTTCGGAAGACAAATCAATTTTGTCATTTATAGCATCACAAGGCTTATTTAGCCTAAGGATGAAAACCAAGGTTTCATTCCTATTAAAGCTCGAATTTTGATCATCCTTTCCGAGAATCCTATATATCTCTACCCCTCTGAAGTTGATTTGTTTATTTTAACTTAAAGGCGCATTAAAAAAAATAAAAAATTCTAATTATCTTATGATCCAAGAGGCATTGGACTTCTATGTTTGGTGATTCTAGACTTAAAAGAGAATATAAGTTTCCTATAGGACCTCGCGTCAAACAAAACACTTAAAACGAGCATTTAGCACATACGTTTTCAATAAGCCTCTAAAACACACACGAGTAAAAATGTGCAAAGGTTTACTAGTTTATTCAGTGTGCGCTACAAAACAAGCTTGGTTATTTAAAATAAATAAATAAATAAAAAAATCTTTGACTTACTTTACGACATGAGAATATTATCAAGGTTGAGTATAACACTTAAAAATGCTAAATCCCCTTTTTACTTTCAAAATAATTACAAATTTTCCCAAATAATGCATAAGTTTCATAATTTTTGCAACTTAAAAAAAAAGAGAAAAAAAATACTTAGAACTTGTAGATATATTTTTAAACAAATATAGTATGTTAAAATTTTATAAGCATGTGAATTATAGTGACATGCGTAAAAACAAAACCCTATATTACTAGAATACTTGTGAAAAAGAAAGTATTCATATTAGAACTTACTAAATCATGTAAAAGAAACTTGACAAAGATGCTGTTTGAGTAAAAGAGTAAATAAAAAGGCTTTAATTTGTTCAAAATAGTCTAAAAATAATTATTTAAAGATAAGAGAGCCATATTAAATCACGCTACTTATTTTATGATTGGGCAAATATCCGTGTAAATTAACACGCCAATTTTTTATTTATTTTATTTTAAAATTTTAAAATTTAAAAACCATTATTCTTTCTATTAGGATATTACACTGCCACGCACCTCACGTAAGACAGGAAAGGAGAATAAATAAAACAAGTAGCACTAATATCCATCCCCTCATATCCCAAAATTTTATTAATATTAGAGTGGTTTACAAGTCGAAAATAAGTAACGAAAAATTAAAAAAAAAAAAAAGAAAAAAGGGAAGGGGATGAACATAAACAGATCCCATCCAAATCCCACTCAAGGAGGGGGGAATCAATTTACCATGAATAAAGGGAGTAAGAATTAAGTAAGAAAATAATATCAAGACGTAATCAAAACAGTTATCAAAATCATAGCCAATTAGTGATATCACAATTCATTAGCATCAAATAATTTGAATCAAACTAACAACTATGAGATACCTACAGATTATTCCAAACACAAATCGAAGGAGTGATCGGGATCGATTTGTAACGCCAAGTAATTCAACCAACTTTAGAACAAAGGTCAATAATCTTAGAGCAAAACAATCAGCAACCCAGATATTTCCAGTAACACCCATAATCATATAACAATACAAAATCAAATCAAACCGAATTAGCGACGTATCAACTTAATCTTGACTGAAATTTAACAGATTGTCCTCGCCGGCTGTGGTAGGTGTTGGTGTTCACTGTTGTTCGTTGTTGGCTCTGGTTTTTCAGAGAGAAAAATGGAGACGGGGGCGGCATTGATGGTTTTTGGACGGAGAAGAGAGAGCGCTGGTCAGAGGGGGTTTTCGCCGGTGAGACTGGGCAGCGAAAGGAGGGACATGAGGTGGGAGAAAGAGCCGCCGGCGAAGACGAGAGAAGGAGAGGATTTCGGGGTGGTTTAGCGAGAGGAGAGGGGCGGCGCATGGAGGTTTTCCGGCGAGAATAGTGAGGGAGAGAGGAGCGACGGGACGAGGGAGGTTTTGTGGTGGTTCTCCGGCGGGTTTAGGGAGAGGAGAGAGAGGCTCACCGGTGAGATTTTGGGGTTGTGCATGGGGCTTTTCGGTGAGTATGGAGAGGAGAGAGGCGCGACGAAGCTGGAGGCGCCGGGTTTGGGGTCGACTGGTGCGGTTGGTTTTTCAGGTGGGGAAGGTGGCGTTTGGTGAAGCGAAATGGAGAGGGAGGCGTGACGTGGTCTTGGAGTTTTCTGGTGGCCGCCGGTGGGTGAAGCCGCTGGTGGTTGACAAAGAGAAGAGGAGAGGGGAGGGGGAAGCGCCGCTGGTCATGGAGAGAGAGGAGAGGCGGCTCCTTTGTTAGAGAGAGAGGAGTGAACTCGACTTTTAGAGTATTGGGGTATTGAAGGATTGGAAAAAAAGGAACTACAAAAATTAAATTAATTCATACCGTTAGATTTGATAGAATGGACGGCTGTGATGGATTCCTGAGGGAACGGGTTGGATTCGGGTTAAAAATAGGTTATTCGGATTTAATTTAATTGAAATTGGATTGAGCATTTAAAATTAGGCTATGAATTGACTCAATTAGGCTAAGATTGAAAAAATTTGTAAAGAATAGGGTTAGAATTAAAATAAATTACAAAGAAAAGGATTATAATTGAAATGAATTGGATCGAAAAGGCTACGAATTAAACAAATTGCAATGGGATTGAATAGATTATCATCTAATTAATTATAATACACACATTAATACAAAATATTATATCAAATAATTAA
>JAPFFP010045033.1:0-11931 GCA_026153255.1 Solanum medicagineum | reverse complement strand
GAACTTTTATTAAGTTTATATATATATTATAATTAACAATTAAATCATTCATGAAACAAGTCAAAGTAGTCACAAATTTATAATTCATATAGTTAACTTGAAATGTGTTATTTTCCAAGAGAAATTCAAACATATTTTTGTCGATTTATATCATGTAAAGAATGTCTTTATGCTTGTTTTCCTCAAGCAATAGTTGGAGGCGAAAGTTCTTAACGAAGATAAATATAATTTTTTAGGCACAATAAGTATTCCATGAGAGCACATCATCACTTAACATGATTTTAAGTTTTTAGGTGTCTTATACTTTGATTTTGTCCTCATTTTATTTTTCATTAGTTTGCATCGAAAAATTATTTTAAAAACACTGAATAAAATTGGAGCAAACTTGAAACAATCGAACCGAACTAAAAAAATTTAGTTCGATATATGATGCACACTTTTCAAAATCGAAAACCAAAGAATTGAACTGAAACTTGCTAAAATCGAACCAAAGAACCGAACTCAACCCCTAATTAAACATATGCAAATAGTTCACATCATCTGAACTCAACAAACAAACCTATATTTATAACATCGCTCACATATACCATATATACAAATGACATAGAAATTTATATTTAAAAAAATAACTACATAATATACAAATAGCTCACATCAGGTGAAGTCCACAAACTAACATATATGAATAATAGTGCTATCATATACATATACAAATGGCATAAATGCTTATTGAATCATCAATTATAATTTCGTATAATATAAATTCAAATATTATTTAAAATTTCAACTTCTATTAAGTAGAATACAAAAACTTAAAATACATAACATAACATTGAATATCAAATACAAGTATTATTGAACAAACAATTTTAATGTTTCGTCAAATATAATTTTTAAGCACGTCATGAAGCTTAGAAAAAAAGTTATACATTAAATTCCTGATAATGTAACATCACACACCAAAAAGATAGACAGATGATTTTTTATATTTTTTAAGCTTACTGGAAATCGAAGTCCAGTTTCTATGGTGTTCTTCTGGTTGAAGAACTCAGCAGTGACATAATTATCATTACGTAACAATTACACTAATATAGGGATATGTTACCATTCTTGTTCCTTAATTATTAAAAATATTCAATTTGTATATTTTTTTTTTCAAAAAGAAAGATGAATATACAAACTTAAAAGGATATAACAAACTGTAATGACTCTATGGGTCATTTCTGTAATGTTGCGGCTAGTTTGTCGATTTGAGCATATGTATAATGACCCCGGACGATTAGTGATTTGTTGGGATTGTTGAGATGACTATTGGTTGGGTTATTTGGGAGTTACGTAGATTTTTGAGTTAACTGGGATGTTATACCTGTCAAATGAGTCTTCGGGTAAAGTCCTAGTAAATGACCTTGGAGTAAAATTTTGACAGTTCCATTAGCTCCGGAAGGGTCGAATTAAGCTAAGAGCAAGTCCGGTGCAATTATATTGTAGATTGCAACTTTGATCATCGGAATCGGTTAATAATTGACTCATTCAACGCCCTCGGGAACCATACCCCCAATGAGAACTTTGGTAGCGTGAATAGCTCTAGAACATCAATTTTGGCCTAAGACAACCCGTCGTTTGATATTGGGGATTTTCGGATGCAATTTGACCCTCAGAGACTTTTCATTGGAAGTTGCATATAAAAAAGTGGGACCCACATCAGATTGAAGAAAGCTTCATTGAAAATTCTAACCGCATCATTGGATCCAGAATGTCAAAATATAGTTCATTTACGAAAATCAAAGTCCGAACGAGCCCGGAACAGCCAAAAAAAGGATTGAATAGTTGTTGAATTAAAGTGAGACATGTGGCAAGCCCTAGCACTGAAACATGGCACCGGTTGGACCCGCCATGTGTAACACCTAGTAAAATTATCAAAATACCCCTAGAATAGAGATGTGCGCATAACGCATCTTCGTATTCCCCGTTAGCGAATCCGAGGCCGAATATGGAATCAGCATGAAAAATAGAGTAGGAAAATGGTATCATTCGGATTTTAGAGCCATCGGATCGAATAATAATTATTAGGTCCAAGACGAAAAATAGTGTTGGTGCATGCCTAAGGCGCGGCACCCTTGAGACGCGGAGCAGCTCTTATATTTTTTAAATTTTTTTGACGGGAATTTAAAATTCGTTTTGAAAATTTTTTATATAAGCGCATGCCCAGTCCGCAATGCGGACTGGACATTTTTCTGAGTGAACTTTTTCTTTTTAATTTGAAAGGCATTCCGATCAATTGTCAACCCCTCCTAAACTCAAAACACAATCAAATTAGGTCATTTTGATGTGTAAATAGGGCCTAAAATTCCATCCTAAGTCATTGAAAAGTTAGCACTTGAGAGAGAAAAAAGAAGAACGTAAGATTGAAGATTTCAAGAGGATTCTTGAGAACTCGAATGTTGATAGCTTCATCCCAGGTATGTAAGGCTAAACTAAAATAATGAGATTGTTCTCTCATGTGCCCCCTAGATGGTCATGGAAGAGTTGAAAGTCTAATGAGTCTACATACATGATTCTTGAATGTTTCTTGAAGATTTTCTTGAAAATTATATTAGTTACGTGTAATTTCATATGTTGATAATCATCATAAACTTATCTTTCTTGAGTTGAACATTTTTCATGAGATATTATATAACCCTACATGATAATTCTGAAAGCATGCATAATCGAAGATATGGATTGGATTTAGAGCCTTGATTGAGAATGTTGATAGAAATTATGATTATTAATGTGAGAATGATGATAGGTTGATAGTATTTGATGGTCCATGAGTCATTCCAGATGAACTCTAATGACTTGTCTATTTGATTGTTCCCTATTGATTGTTCTTAGACTTGAGCTAATGACTGAGAGTTGAATTGATAGTATGATTGGAGTCTCCATGAGACCGATTGAATGATGAGAGCCTCTACGAAGTTGATTTTAGATGAGTTGATTGAGATGGTTTGATTGGTTTGATTGGATGGATTGCTTTATGAGCACTGAGTCATGGGAGGAGTATCGAGCATCGAAAGAGTAAGAGTTAACCCAACTCGCACTCGTCAAACTACGTAGCCAAGCATAGGTGAGGATTTAAACCATCACATTACATTGTGGGGTTCCCTCTTGATAGAGTCCCTAAAACAATAGATGACTTGTTTGATTGGTCGGTGGTCCCTAGTGGATTCGATTCATTCCCTACCTAGTAAGTACAGAACGGTTGTGGCAACATCAGCGAGATTGTTGTACAATTACTGGCTCATAAGTGAATATTGTTGGATAAGACAATCATTCAGAAAGTTCCTACCTCAAGTACTCTGAGTCGACATGAGATGAGATGTGATGAGATGAGATGAGTTGAATTGAGTTCCTTTGAGATGAGCCTGATTTGATTAATAAGGTTTGATTGGTTGATGGGTCACTTGTCTAATCTCTTTTCTTGCTTCAGATAGACATTTGACATGTTGATTGTTGATTATTTTGAGTTGATATTGTTACATATTATTCTAATTGTTTCTATTTCATTCAGTTATTTTATATACCGTACATTCCACGTACTAACGCCACTCAATGCTGCATCATTTTATGATGCAGATATTAGGATTAGAGATCGTCAATAGGCGAATCGTTGAGGATCTAAGACGTTCAGTGATTGGTGAGCCTCCCTTACTTCAGAGGATTTATTATATTTATTTCAACTTTCTTTAGAGTTAGATTTGATTAGCTTTATTTGGATTTGAGGTAGCCATAGGTCTGTCATTGGCACTGTTAGGGTACCCTAGACGTGACTGGCACTTGGAGGCCATTGCTAGCCCCCAAGCGGATCACTCAGTCTCTTTGCTATCGTTTAGTCAATTCATCAGCGGAAAGAAAGGATATACCAAAAGCAAAAGCTATCCTATCAGTGGGCTCATACTATCAACATCATTCTATCATAAGAAAGCAGAATAGATAATAAAAAGAATAATAAAGAAAAGAAGTATGAGGGGCAAGAACCTCGACATCAATATCAACATCTACGTCTATGTCTATGAAGCCTCTATGATATGATCTAATATGGTACCATAACAGGCAATGACTACCAACTGATAAATAAAAGACTATCAAATAAGAAAATAAATATCCTCTGAATATTGGGGAGGACGCACTACTGTCAGGAATGAAGAGCTCTAAACCTCAACGATCGGGCTGCTGAAGTCCTCGGTCTATAGTATATGCATCATAAAACGATGCAGCGCCAGAGGGGTGTTAGTACGTGGAATGTATTGTATGTAAAATGGGCTAAGAAAAAGAAAAGAGTATATTTGACACTCATTAATCACTCAGCCTCACCTCAGATATAAATGACAAGACCCTATCACCTCACTAGCTATCAAACATCAAGTCTTCACATCACATCGGAGTTCTATCATCATGAAACCTATCTGGGAGTTTCTATAACCGACAACCACTACCTATGAGCCGGTAGTGATACAACGAAGAGATATCATTGTCATATCCGTCCAGTACCTTGCCGGGGTAAAGGATGAGTCTGTCAATGGATCCAAAAGTCTACCAAGTCCTCTTTTGGGACAAAGAAAACATTCGCTTTCATGGTCCAATCCTCTCCTATGCTGGGTCACATAGTTAATGGGTTCGAGTGGTACACACTCTTAGCCATTTCGGTGCTAATACTCCTCCTAGGACTCAATATGCTCATAAGTTTATCAATCCATCAAGAACTCTCATTACCCAATCTCTACGGGTAAGCTTTTACCCAATCAAGGGGAATTTTTACCTATTGAACTCTATCAATAAAGATTTCAGCTATCACAGTCATCAACACACCCAACTCGGGACTCATACTCAATCAATCATCATTTTTAAGCATTCAAAGCTCTAGACGTCCCTCTAAATTCATTGTTCAAGTCTTATAGAGAGGAACTCAAAAGGTTAAATCACAATCACATAATGAATAAATATACAGTAAACTTTAAACATGATGATGATCAATTCATGATATAAAATTTATGGGTTAAGGAATTTAAGACATGAATTCAAAATTGTGTACAAGAATTTAAGCAATTATTCAAGAATTTAAAGTAGTCAATCAAGAACTTAAAGAAGTTACTCAAGAACCTTCAAGAATTCATAAATCAAAGCCTTTAGACATGAACTTGCTATCTTCAACATTGGCACATGGGAGATCAATCTCATGCTTTGGGTAGCCTTTACATACCTGAGAATGGAAATCTTTTGAAGAACTTGAGAAATTCTTGAAACTCTTGCTTGACTCTCCTCTTCTTCTCTCTAACTTAACATAAAATTGATAGATTTAGAATAGTTTTGAGTTTAAAAACCCTTTTATATGAATTATACTTCAAAAATCGTGTGGGGGACATAAAAATATGTCGGGAAGGACGACATTGCCCTTCCCGAATCAAAATAGAAAAATTGTTCCTCCCATGTCACGCGATAGTGTAAAAATACACTTTTTTGCGAATTTTTGATTTTCATCAAATTTTTGAAAAAAAAGCAAGTGTGGTTCCGCGTCCACTCTGCATCGCGGAAGAGGCGCGAAAACCTCACTATTGTAAGCCCTATGTACAAATTATAATTCGCATTTTTGAGCGAGAAAGCCAATTCGAGACTATTTTCTAGCTCAGTTTTCACATTGATCAAATCCTGTCTCGGATTTTCCATCAGAGCTTGGGAAGGTACATTGTGCGCACGACCAAGTTTAGGGGCATTTTAGTAATTTCATGGGATGTTACATATCATCTCCCCCTTGGAATCATTCATCCTCGAATGATGAGTAAAGGTCTAAAGAAGACTCGAATAAACTCAGTATTCATCTTATTCCTCACTTGGGAACACTCAAACTCTCACTATCTATCATCTATCTATCTTTATCTTAGGCTCGAGAATAGAATAACACAAGGCATCACTTAATGGAAAAGAATATTCAAAATTGGTAAGAATAAGAATGTTTACCTTCAACGTCATCATCACTTGGCATAAATAGATGCGGATATTTGAGCTTCATCACTTCCTCAGCTTCCCACGTTGCTTCGACAACAGATTGATTCCTCCATAGGACTTTAACGGAGGCTATCTCCTTATTCCTCAGCTTGCGAACCTATCAATCAAGAATCTTGACTGGAATTTCTTCGTATGATAAACTATCTTTCACAACCGTACGCTCCACCGGAATCACTAAGGTTGGATCCCCCAAACCTTTCTTAACATCAACACGTGGAACACCGGATGAACCTCATCTAACTTGGAAGGCAAGTCTAACTCATAGACAACATTCCCAATCCTTCTTACAATATGGTATGGCCCGATATAATGGGAACTCAACTTCCTCTTTTACCAAATCTCATGACACCCTTCATGGGTGACACTTTCAAGTACACCCAATCATCTACCTCGAACTCCAAGTCCCTTCTTCTTACATCTGTATATGACTTTTGGCAACTTTGAGTTATCTTCAACCTTTCCCGGATGACTTTCACCTTCTCCATAGACTGGTGTATGAGGTCAGTCCCAATTAACTCAGCTTCACCCACCTCAAACCAGGCAATCGGAGATCTACACCTCCTCCCGTACAATGCCTTGTACGGGGCCATCTGGATGCTGGCATGATAGCTATTATTATATGCAAACTTAATCAATGGTAAATGATCATCCTAATTTCCTTTGAAATCAATCATACATGCCCTCAACATATCCTCCAAATCCTGGATAGTGCGCTCTACCTGCCCGTCTTTTTGAGGGTGGAAAACGGTACTCAAGTTCACCTTCATACCCAATCCCTTCTGGAAGGATCTCCAAAATTTAGAGGTGAATTGAGCTTCTCTGTATGAGATGATAGACAAGGGAACCCCATGCAACCTCACAATCTCTCGAATGTAAAGATGGGCATACTTTTTCAGCCGTATAGGTTATCTTCACCGCCATGAAGTAGGCTGATTTAGTCATCCTGTCTACAATCACCCATATTGAATCATGTTACTTTCTGGATCTTGGTAAGCCAGTAATTAAGTCCATGTTAATCACCTCCCATTTCCATTCCAAAATTTTGAAATTTTGAGCTAACCCACAAGGTTTCTGAGGTTCAACCTTAACCTGTTGGCAATTAGAACACTTGGAAACGAATTCAGCAATATCCTTCTTCATCCCATTCCACCAATAGACTTTCTTCAAGTTGTGGTACATCTTGGTGGAGCCAGGATGAATGGAATACCTCATGCTATGAGCTTCAGCCATGATTTTGTCTCGAACACCATCAACATCAAGTATACACAATGTCCCTTGATACCTCAATACCCCATCTCCTCCTTCGGAGAAAACCATCACCTTTTGCTTGTGAACCGCTTCTTTCAATTGGAGTAAGACGAGGTCTTGGTCTTGCTTCTCCTTCACCTCAGACACTAAGGATGAAGCAGAACTATTCTGAACATTGACCCTGCCTTTGTTGTTCTTCTCAAGTTGTACTCCTAATCGAGCCAACCTATGGACTTCCTTGGCTAATTCTCTCTTCCCCTCTTCCACATGGGCAGTGCTACCCATAGACATCCTGCTGAGAGCATCAGCAACAACATTAGCCCTACCTGGGTGGTAGAAGATGCTCATTTCATAATCCTTGAGCAACTCCAGCCACCTCCTCTACTGCAGGTTGAGCTCTTTTTGACTGAACATGTACTGCAGCTCTTGTGGTCAGAGAACATGTCCACATGCACTCCATACAGATAGTGACGCCAGATTTTAAGTGCGAACACCACTGCCGCCAACTCAAGATCATGAGTTGAATAATTCTTCTCATGAATCTTAAGCTGTCTGGAAGCATACGCTATCACCTTCCCTCTCTGCATAAGTACACACCCCAATCCAATTCGGGATGTGTCATAATATATCACAAAGTCACCCGTCCCATCTAGCAATGTCAACACCGGTGCTGTAGTCAATCTAGTCTTCAACTCTTGAAAGCTCTTCTCACATGCCTCGGACCACTGAAACTTGGCCTTCTTCTGAGTCAGCTTTGTCAAAGGGGCTGATAGAGAAGAGAACCCTCCTTAAATCTGCGGTAGTACCCAGCCAAACCCAAAAAACTTCTTATTTCTGTTGGAGAAGTTGGCCTTGGCCAGTTCTTAACCACCTCAATCTTCTGGACATCCACCTGAATGCCATCTCCCGAAACAATATGGCCTAAGAAAGTCACTGACTTAAGCCAAAACTCACACTTGGAGAATTTTTACATACAACTCATGATCCTTGAGTGTCTGGAAAACCACTCTAAGGTGATTTGCATGCTCCTCCTCCTTCCTCGAATACACTATGATGTCATCAACAAACACGATCACAAACATGTCAAGATATGCTCTGAATACCCTGTTCATCAAGTCCATGAAAGTTGTCAGTGCATTTGTTAACCCGAAGGACATGACCAAGAACTCAGAATGGCCATACCGTGTCCTAAAGGTTGTCTTAGGAATGTCACTTTCCCTCACCTTTAACTGATGGTAACCCGATCTGAGATCTATCTTGGAGAAACAAGTAGCACCCTGAAGCTGATCAAAGAGATCATCTATTCTGGGAAGGGGGTATTTATTCTCTATGGTGACCTTGTTCAACTGTCGGTAGTCTATGCACATCCTCAAAGACCCATCTTTCTTACGCACGAATAAGACGGGAGCACCCCAAGGTAAGAAACTAGGCCTTATGAAACATTTCTCTAACAAGTCTTTCAATTGCTCTTTCAATTCTTTCAACTCTGGGGGTTCATTCTATAGGGTGGAATTGAGATAGGTTTGGTGTCGGGTAGAACATCAATACCAAAGTCAATCTCCTTATCAGGAGGGACTCCGGGGAGATCATCAGGGAAGATGTCAGTAAACTCATTCACTATCGGGACTGACTCAAGAGTAGGGGACTCAACATCATCCGACTTCACTCGCACGAGGTGGTAGATACAACACTTAGATATCAACTTTCTAGCTCTAAGATAGATATGAATTTACCCTTAAGGGCAACATAACTCCCTTTACAATCTAGGACAGGCTCATTAGGAAATTGGAACCTAACCATCCGGGTTCTACAATCAATAGAAGCATAACAGGCATGAAGCTAATCCATGCCCATTATCACATCGAAATCGACCATCTCCAACTCTACCAAATCAGCTAATGTGTCTTTATTATGGATAGACACCACACAATCCCTATAAAGTCTCTCAGCTAAGATAAACTCTCCACTAGGGATAGAGATAGAAAAGGGCTCAAGTAAACACTCAGGAAGAGTACCAAACTTTCTAGCCACATAAGGAGTTAGAAAAGATAAGGTGGCACCCGGATCAATCAACGCATAGCAATCATAAGCAAAGATACAAAGCATACCCATGACAATATTTGTTGCTGCCTCCTGCTCCTGTAGGTTACCCATATCATAAAGGCGGTTTGTCCCGTCTCATGTACCCATCGTAGTAGCACCTTCTGCTGATTACCTGCTGGAGGTATTGTCAAAGACTCAGCTCTGTCGCTCCCCTCACCTCGTTTCCTCTTCAGGCACTCATAACTGAAATAATCAGTCTAACCACAAGCATAACACACATCCTTGCCCACACAATACTCACCCAGATGAAGCTTACCACACTTGCTGTAAGGTGGCTTTCCCCTAATACCTTGAGTCACACTGGCCTGAGATTGGGCGCCTGGGGTCCTGGAATTCAGATGACCCTGTGATTTCTGATCATACCTGGTTGGTTGCGCAGGCGCATTGGCTGTGGATGGTGCGGGATGTGACGATCTCTTCTGGAAATAAGATTTTTCACCTCTGTTCTGTCTCTACGGGTTAGATTCATGTCCCGCTAACTTCACCTTTCTGCTCGAGTGTTCCTCCCTATCCCTCTTCCTCTCTATCCCTCCTCTTATCTTCCTCCGTCTGCTGGGCATACACAACAAGTCTAGAGATGTCCATACCCTGAAGCAGCAAGGCAACTTTACACTCTCTCTACATATGCCTAGCCAAGCCAAACACAAACCTTGTCATCCTCTGCCTCATATCCTTCACCATCTCAAGAGGATACCTTGAAAGTTTGATAAACTTAAGGTTATACTCTTTCACAGTCATTCCCCCTATTTCAGATTCACAAACACATCCGCCTTTGCTTACCTTAACTATTGAGGATAGAAGTGATAAAGAAACGCGGCTTCTAACTTATCCCATGAAGCAGGCTCCGCATCCTCACCCCTACTCCCCTCCCACTTGGTGTACCATACATTAGCCATGTCCTTCAGTTGGTAGGACGCGAGCTCAAGTCCCTCGATCTCGATTGCATGCATGGCCCTCAAGACTTTGTACATCTCATCGATGAAGTTCTGTGGTCCTCCTCCACCTTCGAGCCCGTGTACACAAGCGGGTTCATCCTCAAGAAGTCCCTGAGCAAATTTGCAGCTAAGGGCTCCTCTGAACTAGAACTCGGAGCCTGAGAACTGTGGCTATTTGCCTGGGAGGCCACCAACCGAGTCAGCATGGTGATGGCTATCTTGAATTCTCCTCGATAGTGGGAGTTGGCTGGGGCTAAGCAGGGGGCGCCTAAGGGACCTCAGCAGTCCTAGGGTATCCCCTTCTCCTTGTCTCAGTCTGCATTGGAGCCTTCGATTGGGTGTTCTCAGCAATGGGGGCTGCGACATCTCTTTGAGCAGTTGTTCGCTTGGGCAGCATTTTCTGTAACCGTAGACGCATGAGCTAAAAGCAGGATTTCACAACGTCACAGCACGATATCAGATCATAGAATAATGGTAATACTTCCTAATGTCCTATAGCCTCCTGCTTATGATGTGTTGTGCACAACACACCCATAAACAAGACTCTACTAAACACGACCTCATAGACTCCCTAGGACACTCGAACTCTGGGCTCTGATACTAAGTTTGTCATACCCCAAGAGGGTATCCTAGACGTGACTGTCACTCGGAGACTATTGCTAGCCCCCAAGTAGACCACTCAGTCTCTTTGCCATAGTTCAGTCAACTCATCAGCGGAAAGAAAGGATATATCGAAAGCAAAAACTATCCTATCGATGGGCTCATGCTATCAATATCATTCTATCATAAGAAAGCAGAATAGATAACAAAAAGTCATAATAATAAAGAAAAGAAGTATGAGGGGTAAGAACCCTCGACATCAACATCAATATCAACATCTACGTCTATATCTATGAAGCCTCTATACTATGATCTACGACGGTACCATGACAGGCCATTGCTACCAACCGATAAATAAAAGCCTATCAAATCAAAAAATAAATATCCTCCGAATGTTGGGTAGGACTCACCACTGTCAGGAATGAAAAGCTCTAAACCTTAACGATTGGGCTGCTGAAGTCCTCCGTCTATAGTATTTGCATCATAAAATGATGCAGCGCCATGGGGGCGTTAATACGCGAAATGTACTATATGTAAAATGGGCTAAGAAAAAGGAAACAGTATAATTGACACTCATCAATCACTCAGCCTCACCTCAGATATCAGAGACAAGACCCTATCACCTCATTAGCTATCAAGCATCAAGTCTTCACATCACATCGGAGTTCTATCATCATGAAACCTATCTGGGAGTTTCTATAACCGACAACTACTACCTATGAGCCAGTAGTGATTCAATGAAGACATAATGTTGCCACATCTGTCCAGTACCTTGCCGGGGTAAAAGACGAGTCTGTCAATGGATCTAAAAGTCTGTCAAGTCCTCTTGGACAAAGAAAACATCCGCTTTCACGGTCCAATCCTCTCCTACGCTGGCCACGTAGTTTATGTGTTCGAGTGGAACACACTCTTACCCATTTCGGTGGTAATACTCCTCCCAAGACTCAATATGCTCATAAGTCTATCAATCCATCAAGAACTCTCATCACCCAATCTCTACGGG